>CM021107.1:625650622-625731063 GCA_007115665.2 Sequoiadendron giganteum
GATAAAAATGTCAAAAATAGTGACATATAACTATTAAAAAATTCTTCAAAATAATGTAAAAATTAATCCTAATAAATTAAAGTTTCATTAATTGGTATGTAGGGGTGGGGGCCCTAGTTCGGTTGGCTAAACCTTTCTTGTTGGAGGAGGTTGGTCACGAGGTCTAGTCTCCCCCACCCTCGTGGTATCGGAGGGCGTGTTGCGCCAATGCCGTTGGTCACGTTAAAAACTTTACCCAGTTTATAGGGGATCGTGCTACCCAATTCCTACAGTCTAATAAAAAATCCAGGGGATATCAATTTGGAACGATTCTATTTATTTAGAAGTTATTTTATTTTACTTCAAAAATATTTAATTTAAATTATTAATACATACATGAAGACATAAATTTTATATCCTTATTTTTGAAATATTATGTTTAATATAAAGTTTTATATTTTGATGTGTAAATTTTTGTCAAATTTAAGATAAAAGATAAAATAAAATTGCTAATTCACTCACGTCATTACACTTCATCCTTTATGTCATTATAGAATACCTCTCGACATTAATAATAAGTAATAAAATTTGCATCCAAAGATCAACTTGATTATATAGTCCACCTCTAAATATGCCAAACAATCCAAGTTAAAATCTCAACTTATCTGAGACATTTGATAAGGGAGAGGAGTCAATTGTGGGCAGGGGACCAATCATGGGTATAGTATTTGACAATCTGGGACCCAACTTTGGGTAATAAAAAATCCAATAAATTTACACTTAGTATTCAATTGCAAAACACTTTAATTCGTAAAGTACACAAACTAACCAATCATGTGATGCCACATCAGCGTACCAATAATACATGACTTAGTGACCCACTATCGGTCGATGATACATTTTGGCTCTTTTTTGTGGTTTTTGAAAAACGGTCTGAAAACATTGAAAAATGTGCACAAATTTCATCAAGGAAAAAACGAGGGGTGTCAATAGGACTATGAAAGAACGTGTGCAAAAAAAATTGATTGACTTGAATGTTGTTGATGTGGACTCCTCACTCAACATCGCCCTACCCACCACCGGTCCCTCTCCCTTCTACCTTTCTAACACCCTTTTAACTCGGCACCAAAATAGTAGACCACCTATTAGTTTGAGTACCAAGCCAACGAGAGCCATAAGCCATGCAATAAATGGCTTCAATCAATGGGCCACAATCTCCATTATTTTTTTTAAAATATGTTCAAGCCTCACCACGCACCTATCAAAAAAGAGAAACCCACAACAAGACATTCCTTAAAACCGTGTCAAGTTAAAGAAATGGTTTAAACCATCACCACTGATTACTTTTAAGATCTTTTATTCATTATTATTGCTTGTAGTTTACACACTAAAGATAAAGACAATAGTGGCATTCACATGCATTTTATCAAATACTATTTAAAAACATGCCCAATTATAACTTTTTTGAATGCAAGTTTTGTTTTATATAGTAATATTAAGTGAAGCCCCCTAATGTTGGTGGATGATTGTGATGCCATTAAATACCCTTCAACTTTCTACTAGTCCTTTTGTGGCCTAATTCCTCCAACCCTAAATTTGAAAGGCCATTTTCATTCCACCATGAAAGACTTTTAAGTCTGGTTTTTAATGTTTTTGCATGTGACACTTTTGACTGTAATCATGGTAGAAGAATGTCTTATCCCACTCTTCTTTTTTGGTCCATTCAACCTCCTTATATCTATTAATAGAAAGTACAACTCATTTGAAATTAGATGCTTTTTTTTATCATGGGAAGCTTCCTGCTTTTGTTGTTGGAAGTATTTCAACCACTAAGACAACTTTAAAGTTTCTAAACTGCTCCCTCCATTAGTTTACGGGGGTTTGTTTTTTTCAAAGAAATTATATTACTAATGAAACATTCTAAGCAATAATACTCCTAATAAGACATTTAGAATTTATTATAGATATTCATGTGTATCTTTTTTCACAATCTTTGTGGTGTATATATAATAGTGGAATATGGAGGTCATATTCATAACCATTAAAGGAGAAAAAAAAAAATCTATGTTTTATTTGTGTTTCTATAATGTATTAGCATTACTATATAAATTATATAAAAAGTGTTTAATATTATTATTTTTTTATTATATTATAATTTTTATAAAATAATTTATATCTTAGTTTAATTAATCATTATTTAAGATATGATAATTTTATAGTTCATATGAATGTGTTTTATGGTAAAAAATTATAGAATTTTTGTTTTAACATTTTGGATCACATTTTAATTAATTCTTTGTTTCACAAGTAGAAGGTATTTTTTATAGTGAGTAAAATTATGATGTTTTCTAACACATATTTTAATTATTTTTTTCACAAGTAGAAAGTATATTTTTGTAGTGAGTAAAATTATGATGTTTTATTAGGATTCATCTATGTAATTTTTGATTCAAAATCATTGATCACGCATTAACTGATCTTTTCTTTTTTAAAGACCTCGTTTTGCAATATTTCTCATTATTTTCTTCTCTTCTTAGTAAGGAGAAAATCATTTAAATATGATAAAAAATGATAATACAAAAAAATCTACACAATATTTTGCCAAAAATATTATAACACAATTAATTATTATTATTATAAATATATTTATATTTGTTTCATAGATGTAATAAGTTGTTGACTTTCTTTCTAACTTAAGATTGACTTCATACCTAGATTTTAATGTAAGTCCAATCATGCATAGTAGGCTGGGTCTCATCAACTTTGTCCTTGAGTACTCTTACTAGGGGATCCTTCTTCAATCCCTTAGATGTTCTAGAAGCTAATGTGGCCAATTGGTGGCCAATTGTTTTGTTTCCTCTTGATGGTGGTGTTTGATATGACATGAGATTAGACCCTTTTTATGGATCTAAAATTCTACTTCTCTTAAATGATTTTGGTGTTGATTGCAACATCTCTTATAAGGCTATTTTGTTTGATATGACATGAGGTTAGACCCTTTTTATGGATCTAAAATTCTACTTCTCTTAAATGATTTTGGTGTTGATTGCAACATCTCTTATAAGGCTATTTTTTTTTTTTATTGAATAATGTAGATTAATAAGGTTATATTTTCCCTTTCTTTGTTAGTTCATAATGGAAAAATACTAATGCATCTATTAATTTTTATTAGTTGGTATCAAAATTAATCAATGATATGTTTGAATTAAAATAATTTGAACAAATTTCTTAATGTAATATTTTTTTAAAATTATTTCAAAATATCAAAATTAATTTATCTATCATTCTATTGTATGATGGTTGTAGATAGTATTATTAGTGTGATGTAAGTTATGGAATCTTTTAACTTTTTCCATTTTGACTATAAAAAAGTTAATAGTGTAAACTTATTTTCATATCAGTATTTGATAATGACATTATTTTTATTCAAAGGGTTGTGGGTCAATGAATACAATTTATTTATTTTCATCATAGTTGAGTCAATTTTGATTTATTAAAAAGGTGAAATAAACAAAATAATTATATGAGAGATTGTAGGTCAAATAATTAACAATAAAATATGCATTCAATTTATTTTATTAGTTTATCCAATGAGCATATAAAATTTAAAAAATTGAGCAACAATCCTATAATCTACCCTTAATTTTTTATTTTAAATAATCGTAAACATGTCATTTATTTTCTTTCTATTGATTCATGGAATAGTAGTATAAAATCTATTTTACTTTTTATTTTTGTAAAGTACATGTCTAATCCAATACACTTAATTTATTAAGTAAAACTTCAAGTCTATTAATGCCTTGACATGAGATATACTGTAGTGTAGAAAAATGTAATCCTTTACATTTTCTCACTTGTTTGGGCCCTCCTAATTAAATTGGACTTAGTAATGTCTTAATTTAGTGTTGTTAAATGTACCCCTTTACATTTTCACACTTATTTGGGCCCTCTTAATTAATTGAGCTTAATTATGCATTAATTAGCCTTTTAATTCATTTACAAGCCTAATTAATTAAATTTTCCAAATAGGAAACCTGATAATAATTAATGCCTAAACATAACACTTTACATTGAGCAATGTGTGTTCCAGGTATAGGGACCTAGGACCCATTCACCCATGGGCGAGTGGGTCCTCTATAGACCTTTGGACCTAATTTTCTTTAAAAAAAATTGGCAGCATTTTAATTTTTTAAAATCCATAATTCAATGTCAGCTTATGATATTTGAATTTCAGGAAATTAAGGATACATACCTATAAATACAATGTTATTTCACTAATTTTCACCAAGAATTTCAAGAGAAGAAACCTAGCATTTTTCAAGATCTACAAGAGCATTTCAAGAGAAATTAAAGGCATTCAAGAGCAGATATATCAAAGATTTATTGCAACATTTAAGATCCATTCATCATGTCAAAGTCTTCTTGCATCATGCATTTTTTTGGAGCTAACATTGTGATGTAGGTTTCATGATCAAGTCAAGCATTCAAAGTATCATTTCAAGAAAGATTCAACTATCAAGATCCACATCCAATTCAACCATCTCATGCAAGTTGCAAAACTCCTAAGATCTCCATTATCAAGGTTTCATTCAAGTTTGTTGAGTGGTAACATAACTTTGTTAATTCTTTATTCCCTATTTTATGCATTATTTCAATTCAAGGTTTGATTACCAAAATGGGGTTTGACCAAGGAAAACCCCCATTCATCAAAAACAAACAATTTTCCCCTCTTGTGTATGTACAAGTTTAGAGGTTGAAGAAAAGTTGAAGATCCCAAAAGTGCAAAATTGCAAAGTTGCGTTTGTTGTCACAAAAACTCAAATCCTAAATTTGTTTTTGACTGTCCGACTATGAAACCCAGAGGATCTGGAAGTGCAAACACATGAGAAGAGGGCTAGGAAATCAATTCAGAAAATCTCTACAAAGACGCATTCGCCTATAGGTAAATGAGTCCTAGGACAACTTCCAAAAATAGTGTTTTGTGATATTACACAACATTTTCCATTCTTGGATATTCTAGAAGTTTTACTATTTTAGATAGCCCTTTGTTTCATCTATCAGATTCATCCTTTACATATCATAAATGAGTGCATTTGGTATTTTTAATATTTCTCCCAAAATCCCTATTCAATCAATTTTGTCACTATTTCTATCAAAAGACACTTTGTAACTGATTTTAAGGTAGGTTTTAATTATCTTCCACCCATCCAATTTGCATAAATTTGATTGTTTATGTTAGATTTATGTTGCATCTACATGAATCGGGTCTTAGGTTATAGATTTGAGGTCATTTTTCATCTTATTTTCATCTCCTAAAAGTTTTGTTGAGTCATATTTACCCCATCCACACACATAAAGGAAATTTGCAGATCTTCCATATAATTGACTCACCTAAGGGATGAAAGTAAATTCTATCTTGGAGGATCTCATTTCCTGAATGAAATAGAAAATAGGTAGGTTCATTACACCCCATTTTTCCCTTTCTATTTATAGTAATTTAGGTGAAACATTCCAAATTTAGTATGAAACCCTATGTGTTTTGAACCCCAACCCATTTTTTATGTTTTATATACATCACAATTGTTGTTTTCTATGTGACAAGGTAAATTAATATGAAAATAAAATTTTCCTTTAATAAAATTAACTTTAAAATTATTTTTTCTCCTTAAATGATATTTCTAACTGTTAGAGTTATCATACATTAGCTAATAATTAATTAATCTTTGATTGATTATTAGTCTAATTTATTCTCTGCACTTAAGCTAAACTTAGGAGTTCTTTTATGCTTTATTAATTGAGTTAATATTAGATCACTATGTCTCATCTCATTTGATGTTGACACTTGTCATGATCTGATCCCTTTCTCATTTAGGGCTTTTCTCTTATAAGCACTCAACCCTTATTGTAAATATCTCTTGGATATTATCTAGAGCTTTCATATCTTCTTGAAAGTCTCTTCTATAGCGTTTTCTTGTTGAAGAATATTGTACATATTTTTTGTAGATCTCTTGCATGGAAGGTTTCTTTGTTCATTGTTTGATCTTGTGGCTCATGGTTTTGTGCTTGTTTCAAAATTCTAACATGGTATCAGAGCATGGATTCAACGAACCCCTTCTCAATTTATAAGATTTTCTTTCTTCAACGAGGGTTACAGGCTTTAAATCTGAATCCCCTTTGCTCTTTCTACAAATTTTGGTGCATTTTGGCTTGAAAAGGACCTCATCGTTGGATCCAGAGCTGTCGAGAAAGTCAAATTTGGCTTTTGTTTTGCCTGATTTTGATTCCTAACGCCAAATCTATGAGGGTTTGAAGATTTAGTGATTTTCTAGATCCAGAGTGTACCTGGAATTTTGGAGTATTTTGAGCCAAAAAGGACCTCATCATCACGTTTAGAGTGCCCAAAAACCCCAAAATCGATTGGTAAATCATCGAAATCAGACAAAATGACTCCGGGAGGCAATTTTTTTCATGTTAGGGTCGTACGGCCTAGTACGACACGCAATCAGAGAAAAAAAAAAAAACAAAAACACAGTGTTAAGGACGTCGCTTTACCGCTAGTTGTTAATGCTAGTGGCTAGTCTAACCACTAGGCTTAACCCCCAAACGCTTTCGAAGCAATTTTGGTATTTTAGCCATAATGTTTGCATACGAACTCGGATTTTTGAAAACGAAATATCACCAGAAAGTTGGTTCTGAGCCCGATCCAGTGGTGTAGGTTTTTTTGTTCTGATTTTTCTATTTTTCTGCATTTTTTCTAGTCAAAGTCATATCATCATTTTCACGCTTTTGGGGGCATATCTTTTGCATACGGTCTCTATTTTTTGAAAATGAATAGGCGTTTGCATGGGATGGCTTCTTTTTGGCTATTCTACATGTATTTCCAGTCTTGTGTCTTTTGTTGACAATATGAGCTTCCATTGTAAGCACTTATGATCTTGTAAACGCAATGAGATAAAGTGCCTCTATATTGAACATGTATTATGGGATCTTGCACATCACTTTGTGCCTTATTTTACTTGCACTATGATATAAAGTGTCATGGGGGAGTTGATGTTTGCCTTTGTTTTGACTTCATACCTTTTTCGTGTGTGTGTGACTTTTGTTTTCACACCCTTTATATCTGCTTGTACTTTCATGTCTCCACATTCAGATGTTCTTGGTTCTTTCTCATGCACTACATTCAAGCATTCAGTTTCAGTGTACATATCATACCTCTCCCTTGTCAGCATTATGGGGGGGTTTCTACTGTTGGTGCTAATGCTTCCTTGGTTTTACGTTGGACTGAGCTATGTATACAGTATTTGTTCCTATGTACTAGGCGGATGCAACGATTGGTTACCTTTGCATTTCAGTGAGATGGAGCACTTACTATATGGACACTCTTGCATTCCTATTTCTAGAGGCGACCTTCCATTTTCACATGATTAGTTCTTCAAAATTTTGGTACTTTTTCCATCTATATCTTTGAGTTCCAGGTGTTTTCCTTTGTTTTCCATCTGATTCGAGTAGTGTCATTGTGGGCACTCATGCATATTCTTGTCTTCTTGATCCTAATCATCATATGTTTCAAAGGAGGTTCTTCTTTCAACATTTCAACAATCATTCTTCGACAGTGTTTCCAGCTTCTTCATGCTTCAATGGTGTTCTCTTTGTTCATCTTTTGTTCCTATCTTTTGGGACAACATTGTTTTGTTTGAAGGCTTCTTTAGTCCTTCACTTGGCTTACATCTCTTTTTGGAGTAGATTTTTTCCCATGATGTTTTCTTTATTTCTCTGCATTACAAAGGTCTTTCTTTTGTACATGGGTACCTTTTTGGCCTTGTTTGTCGAGACCCATCATGCATTATTTTTTATGGATTTTAGCTACTCCCTAAGTTCATCTTAAGGGGGTTGTTAGAGTTATCATAGATTAGCTAATATTTAATTGATTATTAGTCTAATTTATTCTTTGCACTTAAGCTAAACTTAGGAGTGTTTTTATGCTTTATTAATTGAGTTAATATTAGATCATTATGTCTCATCTCATGTGATGTTGACAGTTGTCATGATCTAATCCCTTTCTCATTTAGGACTTATAAGAACTCAACCCTTATTGTAAATATCTCTCGGATATTATTTGGAGCTTTCATATCTTCTTGAATGTCTCTTCTGTAGCTTTTTCTTATTGAAGAATATTGCACATATTTTTTGCAGATCTCTTGCGTAGAAGGTGTCTTTGTTCATTTTTTTATCCTATGGCTCATGGTTTTGTGCTTGTTTCACAATTCTAACACTAACATCAAAATTATTTTGTCTCCTTAAATGATATTTCTAACATCACTCAATTTATTAGACATAACAAATTCACTACACTTACTACAACATCAACAAGAACTTGACACAATGTGTCTCTTGTTTGAGTTGTCATTATTAAATTTGAATCATGTTACTTCTTTTTCACTATATGTATTCTAATAGTTAATCTGGTTTCATAAAGTGTGAGGTGGCTACCTAGTGTTATTTTTTAGATAATTATATTAGGGACATATAAAAAGGCTTATCCCTACAATTATAGAATGATTTATTACAATGAGAGTAAAATGCTTGCATTAACAACCCATAAATGGGAATAACAAGAAATAAAAGATAACCAAAAAAAACTAGCTTGTTGGACACAAAAGATTATAAAAAAATAAAAAAATATACACCATAAACCTCAAATAGCAAATAAAAGCAAGGAAAACAATATTTCATTGAGTTTGATAAAGAACCTAATGAGCCAAAGGAATGTTATTTAGAGTAGTTTTTCACTCATCATATGTTCTATTATACATGGAATTGCTTTATACATCCATTGATTGAATCATGATCATAATTGAGCCCATTATTATCTCCAACTTGACAAGATGCCATTGAATCCCTTCACTTTATACAATAGATTTTTGTATTAAACTAGGGTGGTTTCTAAAGGCTATATGTAATAAGGATGGTTGGAAATCTCATCTAAGAGTTTTTCATAATTCTTGAAAACAAAATTTGTACACACTCAATCAACAAACTAAGCTCAATGAAAAGAAATCTTAAACTACAATTACAAATCAACTTTGAAAGAAAATTCTTATTCTTTTGAATATATATATATATATATATATATATATATATATATATATATATATATATCAAAACAAGATATTCTAATTGTTGAAAATAATTACTCGAAAAATTGAATGCTTTTTAGAATTAAATATTCTAAACTTTAGTTAAAGATTTTTTTATTTTTATTTTGAAATATTAAAAAATAAAAATAGAGCAAGTTCTTCACAATCATTATATTGCAAGTCAACAACATAACAAATTACCGTTATTTTAACAACTACTAAAAATTTAACATTTGACATTTGATAATGGATAATGAACAATACCTAGTGCTTAAGAGTAAATAATAGGCTAACAATAGTTGTATGTATAATTATAAGTAAATCACAATTTTAACAATATGGATGATGAATGGTAACAATAATGAATAATGAACAACATTGTATGTGTATGCATGCATCTAATCTATTTTTTTTTATATCTCTAACATAACTAGTTCTTCTTCTAGTTAAGTGGCTAGCTCCTCTCAAAGAATTATAATAATCTCATATAATTCCTTTAGTTTGTCATGAACTTAAGAAACAATACATTGAACCACAATATAATTGATTAAGTAATCCGAAAGAAAGGGTGCATTTGGAGAAAAAGTAAAAACTACTTAAAACTATTTAAACTTGAGAACATCTCATGCTACTCTTTTTATCTATGTCTTGTAAATTCTTGAAAAATTTCATATCAATTAGCAGGGTATGTGCAGGATCATGATGGGCCAAAAAGTGGCGATATCTAAGTGATATGATGGCCCATGTGGCTGACGAATTTTGTTTACCCAAACTTGATGAAATGAAAAGGGCTTTTAAAGGAGATTCTCAGCTTTCCACCTATATAAATTATGTTTTACTTTGAATTTAATAAATAATTATTATTCATTTTCTATTTGAATTACGACTAAAGTCCTGATTGATAGGTTGGTTGAAAAAAATCTATAGTTTTCAAATGGTATCAATTTTTTTGAATTCCAAATATGCGTCACATTCTATACTTCATATACTATAGGATTAAAAAAAAAAGAATTGAATTTGATGAAGTTTTGACCAAGTTAAGGTGGTCAGACATACAAGTTTTTACATTTTTTAAAAGTTATAATAAAAAATTCATAACTAATTATTTACTTGGAAAAAAATTACAAAAAAATATGCATCACATCGGGACATGAGTCCCCTACTTATATCTAAAATATTATCATTTTATTGTGGTTAGGGTGGTTAGACAAACACCTACTTCTTATTTTTTCCCTAAAATTTAAGTACTACTGCATTGAAATTTCAAAATTTCACCAAATAGATTTTTAAAATAAATAAATAAACCTAGTAGTTTAGAAACTACATTCAATTTTCTACAAATTCTATTTTTACATATTTTTGAAATAATATAGATAACTTATTCAAATTTTTACGTCAAGTTGCCTAACTTTGATTTTTTGAATTTTATTGCTACTTAAGGACCTGTTTTTTCCATGATGACCTTGCACATACCCAGCAACATGTTGAATATGCATCATGCTTAATAAATTTTGATTAAAATATAAAGAGTCCAGTTTAACTAAAAATAAATTTTAAAAAATTATTCATTAATATTTCAAACATAGAAATAGAAATGGTGTTCCTTATAACTATACAACTAAGGGTGCCACTTATAGAGGTTATGGTTAACAAAATATCGATTGATGAGGTGGATCAACCATTGTGGAATATAAGGGAGAAGAAGGCATAGGCTTCTAGAACTAAGGAGGTTGAAACCGCCATATTCAAAGTTGGAGGAATTTGACACTTAAGTGGTGTGTCTTTAGCATATTACAATTTTATTTTATAAGTGTTACCAATTTCAACTAAATCATAAAATAGGAAATATTATTAGAGTCACTCAATGAATCAAACCTCTAGGATTACTTGCAAGAACCAAGAACCTTCTAGACAAGAGGGAAAGTAAAGAACACATATTTTCAATAAAGGATGCAAGATATGGCCAATATGCAATACTCAAGATTGAAGTGATATATTGGACTGACTCAAGTGAATTGAATTGTCTAGGATGTACAAATGGTGCCTTGATTATAAATGCAAAGTGTGAGATAGGATTAGAAAAGATCTCGACATGTGTCTTAATACTATACAATGAGATAACTACCCTAACAACTATTAAATGACTTAGGACACAAGCATTAAATGCAAAAAGTTAATATAAGATCTAGTGAAAACTAATTCTAATACCCCAATGTGCAAATATTGCTCAAATGGCATTGGGCAAGAAGGAGCGAGGAGGCTCTCATTTGAATTTTGCAAGGGGTTCGAGTGAAGGTGAGGAGGATTTAGGGGATTTTAATGGTGAAGATGCTGATAGGAAAGCCACAACTGATATCCTGAAGTTGCAGATGCTGCCTGAAGATTTTTTTTATTTGGGTGGTTGCTTTTGTGCTTGTTGTCAAGGTTTTTTTGGTGGTTGATGTTGATGGTCTATGGTTTTCGTGAGGGTTTGTGTTTCTAGGAATGATGTTGGGGAGTTTCGCCCCTATTCCATGCAAATCTTTGTGGCTAGGATGTTGCTTGAATAGTTTTACCTCTGGGAGTACATTTTCAAAGGTTGTGAGGGGCAGTTGGGAGACATGCCCTCTAGTGATGTTTATTGGTTGCATTCTTGGCAGATGGTGGTTGTGAGAGCTTTGAGCCTAATGTTTTTTTTTGTGAAAGCTCTATTTTTTGTAGTCGTCTTATCCTAGTGGCTTGGTTTTACCCATGATGCTAATGTGGGTACTAGTCTGGAGGGTAATGGGAATCCTCCCATCATCAATTTTCATTCCTTGGTGGTGACTGGCAGTTTTCTAGTAAGTTGTATGTTTGTTGTTGTTGATGTCAATATGGGTGAGAATAGTCATTCCCAATTATTTATTTCCTTGTTGTAGGTTGGACTATGCACAAAGTCTTATTTAAGGACCCAATTTTTTTGGTGTTAGTGGAATATTTTTCTTCCAAAGTCAAGTTTTTGTGCTTGGTGTTGATCCCCTTGTGGATTTTGAATACATTGAAGAGAATGTGATCAATTTATTTTGGGTTTCTTTAATAGTTTCTAGAGGATGTGAAGATTTTGGCATTCTTGTTGAAGATTTCTAATGGATTGTTTGTTGCCCTGTTCTCCAGCATTGAGTTGTTGGCTAGGATGAGTTTGAGGATGTTTTTGAAGACCCAAAAATTATTGCATATCAAGTTTCCCCAAGGGAGATGGTATTCTATTTGGTTGATCAAATTTGTTGTTGGTTTCTTTTTGCAAAGATGTTTAGGGGTTTCTAGGAAAGTTATCTTTTGTGGGATTCTTTTGGAGGATGCATGAAATCTGGTTTCAAGAGTGCCAAAGGGAACAGGGTTTTCCTCTGCTATTGTTCCTTTGATGATGGTTGGGATTTTTCAAGAGTGGTGGCTACCCTTGTTACTGTCATTTGGCTAATGACTAGGACATATTTTAAGTTTCTCTTGAAGACCCATATGATTAAGCTACTAGAGGGTTTGTTTCTCTTGAAGTTCCTAATGCCTGGAGTGCCAAAGGATGGTGTGGTTTTCCTTTCTAATAGAGTGTGGGATTTCTCCTGAGTTCTACATTTAGTTTCTTCTATTGGGGTGAAGATTGATCCTTTTGAGGTGGATTCCTCTTCTATAGAGGTGGAGTTGGGTGTTGTGGACTTGGTTGAAAGATCTCTTTTATAGTTTCCTCATTTTTTATTCATTTTGAGGTAGAATACACTCCTATTGAGGTAGAGTTTGAGGTTGTTGGAAATTTCTAGTTTAAGTGGACAAGGTGCTCATGTCATCCTCTCCATTAGAGATGGACTCTCTCCTTTAGAGGTGGAGATTGAGTTGGTTGGTTGGGTTGTTAGGTGTTTCAAGGGGACTCTTACTAATCTATATTCATTTTTTCCTTGTAACTCTCTTATTGAGGTAGGTAGTTGGGTTGGACTGATGGTTCTAAAAGGGAGCTCTTGCTGCCCTATTTTTAGTGGCTTAGTGCTAGTTTTATTGAGCAAATAGTATGTTGTGATCTAGCTATTGCAGGTTGTGTTGTTCCCTAGTTGAATCCAATAATCTTTATTAGTTGTTAGGGTTCAAGGTCCCTATAAAAAAATGGTTATAGAGGGTTTAAGGTTCCCTTCAAAACCTAATATTTGTAGCATGGGTAGTCTAGAGTAAATTTTGGGTGGCTGTTGATGTTGGGTTGTTGATTTTTTTAATTTTTATCTGATTTTATATTTCCTTTGATAGGTTTTGAGTCCTGTTAAAACTTGATTATAATGGGTTTCAGGTCCCATCAAAACTTTTTTTTCTACTAATAAAAAACACTAGTACCCCAACAACTATTAAATGACTTAGGACACAAGCATTCAATGCCAAAAGATAAGATAAGATCTAGTAACAACTAACACTAACTAGAAAGAAATATTCCCTCCTAGAACCTAAGTGGACTTAACATAACATAGGACCTATATAGGTAAAACACTTATTTACACCAATAATTTGAATAAAAAGAAGAAACAGTTTGTTTCAATGGTGTTTTGTGTTGTAAAGTAGTGTTCTAGTTTGGCTCCACATTTCTTCTTTCTTGAATTTATTCTTGTGTGTTTTTGATATGTTAATTAGATGTGTTCAGAGGTTTTGCATTTAGAATTTGGTGTGTTAGATCGATGTGCAGAGGAAGTTGTGTTCACTAGTGTGTAAACTATGTATTGTAGAGGTGTTTGGGAGAAATGGTTTTGCTAGATGCATTTCTCCACAAAGTGTTTTCAGGTCTTGCAAATATGGAAGGGTGTTTATAGTGTTTGTATCTTTATTTAGTTGAATTTGTTTGAGGTTTGGTGCTTAAAAAGTTAGTTTCTTGAGTTGCAATGTATGACAAAATTATTTAAGTGTACTAGGTGTGTACATTCTTCAAGTGAAAGTTGTTGTGAAGGAATTTATTGGATTTTAGGGTGTTTGTGGAATATTTTGGATTGTGTTCAAGTGTGGTGTGTTTTCTGTGATGATAGTTTCTTGAGTTGCAATGTATGACAAAATTATTTAAGTGTACTAGGTGTGTACATTCTTCAAGTGAAAGTTGTTGTGAAGGAATTTATTGGATTTTAGGGTGTTTGTGGAATATTTTGGATTGTGTTCAAGTGTGGTGTGTTTTCTGTGATGATAGTTTCTTGAGTTGCAATGTATGACAAAATTATTTAAGTGTACTAGGTGTGTACATTCTTCAAGTGAAAGTTGTTGTGAAGGAATTTATTGGATTTTAGGGTGTTTGTGGAATATTTTGGATTGTGTTCAAGTGTGGTGTGTTTTCTGTGAATCATCTTTGGATTTGAGGAAGCGTGCACTTAATTATTCAATTGTGTCTACATGGGTTCGACCGACCTTGGGTGTTTACACTAATTGTGGAGTTGCTTCAATGTTTGTGGAAGAATGGTGTGACATGCATAAGTGGATTTAGGTTTGAGTTAAGGTTTTTTGTGGCCTTCCTTCATTCTTTTTCCACCACAGGAATGTTTTGGTGCCAACCTAATTTGAATTTGCACAGTTGAGGTGCATAGACGACCTTGGAGAATGTTTTCAAGGTTGAAGATGGTATAAACATATGTTGAGTTGTTGAGGGATGACAACATGGATGTGTGTGATGTGAATGATGTGAATTACAGAGTTGTAAGGTGTGAATTTGTGAAGTGTAGTGTGAGCTTTCATGTGTTAGATTACTGGATGTAGTGAGCATAAGGTGTCTACAATCTTCAGTAAGACTGTGAAAGTGTTGGTGATGCTATGGTGGACTTTTTTGTTGCATTGAGATGGATTTCTCATTGTAACATTCTTTTGTATCTTCTTTTCTATTCTAGTAGTGAGCCTTTGGCACTGAGCCTTTCTTTCTTTTGGGTAGTGAGCCCTCCAACAATGAGCCCTTTGTAATAAGTGTTGATATTACTTTATATTGTGAGCTAATCCTCATTGTGGTTTTTACCTTCTTGGGTTTTCCACATAAATTTGGTGTTTCTTTGTGCATTGTGTTGCTTTGGTTATGTTTTTGTTGTTTTCTTTCATGATAAATAATTCTAACAAATTGACGGTTAATTGAATTAATGTGGATCTGAATGTTTGTGAGGCTTTTAAAGTTTTAAGGTACAATTGATTCACCCCCCGCCCCTTAGTTGTCTTATGCATTCAACATATCTAATATGGTTGTTCTTCTTAGGACCTTTTTCCTTATTACCTCAATTTCACTTAAGGGAGAATGTTAGTGTAATATTATATTGTAGGTTATATAAAATTTACAAAATAAATTCTATGTATTTACGTGAATAAATTAAGAAATAAGAGCACATATCATCACCTATATTGACGGGTTTTTTTCCACTTCTATCTCACTCATCTTCTTGGTTGAATATAGTTAGGTTTCACATCCCTCTCATCAAGGTGAGTTCACTTGACACCTTTGCTCCTATAGTTGAATAGGTCATTTAGTTCACTTCTCACCTAAACTTGTGCATGCCTAGAGTTTATATAGTGTAGTCCATTTCATTATTTTACACACCTTGAATAAATATATTGAAATGTTTTTATTGTTTATTTTGTTTACATTTTTATATTTTTGTTATTGTTCCTATATGGAGATTTATATTGCATAATATTTATTAAATCCAGTAAAATATCATTATAATAATATTTTATTTTAAGAAGAAAAACACATATATTGTTCTCTCATTGATGGGGCTAAATGATTTAATCCAACACCAAATTTAAGGATAAGAATGTGTTGGAATGCACCACCAAATGGATGGATCAATATCAAATTTGATGGAGGTTCTAGGGGAAACCTTGGTGTTTCTAGGGAATGATACATATTTTGAAATCATGAAGGATTAGTAGTTGGTATTTCTTTGTTTAGGCTATTATTTGGAGCAAATAATGAAGTGAAGGCTTGGATGTTTCTCTTGGGGCTTATAATGTGTGAGAGTTTTGGAATTAATAAGTTGTAAGTGGAGGGTGATTCTATGATCATAGTTAATTCCATAATACAAGGGGAACTCCAAATTGGAAAATAAATAGAATTTTAAATCAAAATTTATCTTTTCTTGATCATTTGGAAACTATACAATTAACGATGTGAATAGAGAGAACAATGCTCACATAGATATATTGGTGAATTTTGCAAATGATATTGAGAAGGGGAAATTGGTTGGCAAGATTATCAAAAAGTGGCATGAACTAGATCCAATAAATTTTAATAATAACATCACATAATGTTAAGAATAAACTCATCAAAATGATGATGAGATAGGTGGTCAAACATGTAAATTGAATTAAGAAGGTCCTTTTATTGTCGCTCTTGCACATGATTCATCATGGAAATATATGAGGTTTGGTTTTAATAATTGCACCTCATTTTCATCCATGCCACCATTGTATTGTTGAATGTAGATGGATAACATGGCAAGGTTAATAGCAAAGAAGAGACATTATTTTTTGGGGGAAATCTTGGATCTTCATTTGGGAAAGGTATTCAATATTAGTGCCCCAATCATGATATACATGGTATAAGAAAAATTTGGTGATATCTTCCTTACCACAATTCATAGATATAAAGTTAATACATATATTTATTTAATGTTAATAGCAATGTTCCCAAAAGATAGGGAATCAAAAGAGGCGATTAAGGTTATTTCCAAGTCATTGATTAGACTAGTTGGTGCGATGAAATTAGGTCCATTTTAGATGATGTTGTTATGGGTGTTTGGTTTCATCCAAATAGAGGTTATTGTATAGTTTTCAACCTTGGTTGATAGCTCACTAACTTCTCTTCATTATTACAATAATTGGGTCAATTAATGAAATTTGCAAGCATCAAACAAAGTGGGGAATTAAATTCCTTAAATTTTCGACAATGGCCACACCATCTCTATGTATTGACTAGATATTTGTTGTTGATGTTGATGAAAAGGAGGAGGATGTATCTTAGTACAATTGAAAATGGTTTACAACATATCATATGATTAAATGATGTATATATCTACAACAACATATTTTTTGGTTATAGCTAGCAGTATGCATATGCAACTATAGAATAACAATATATTTATTCTTGAATCTCAAAAATGGTTTTTATATAGTAGTAGCCCACTAAGGATTTATAAATTGGCCCTCTAGGAGGGAGTAGCTAAAACAAATATATTTTTCTTTGGTTCAATATATGGGTATGACCCCTTAGTCCATTTTTACCTAGCAAAACACACACATAAATTATCAATAATATTAAAAGAACTATTTATATAAGTGAAATTACTTATTAAAATATAAATATTAAAAAAATGCATGAAACTAAATAAAATATAAAAAAGTATCATTTATTTTAAATTTTTATTATATTAAATCTTATAGAAGAATATAAATTACAAAGAAATACTTAAAGACTAGTAGAATATAAATTGACAATTGAGTACAAACAACCACAACTAATTATTGATTGATTGCCATAGACTATTGTTGAAAAGTATTAGAGTAGCTAACATATAGTTCAAACATAATATGGACTATTGAAACATGATTAAGAATATTTGTGATCGACAATATGAGATACAATAACCATATACATATTTCATAGCTTTAAAGATGAGAAAATAATTATAAATACTACATAGGTATGCATAGAGCTAATGAATTAGCAACAATATAGGGAAATCATAGGTATGCAAGTATAGAGTTGGATAAAATTCACATAATGATTATTATAGTTTAAATTCATCAACAATCAAGCATTCATGATGATATATTTTTAATTAAATTCTTCATTTTTTCTTTCATCTAGTTTTGAAGGTGGTATACTTGATTCTTCATCATTTTGTTCACATTTAATTATTCCTTGTAAATTATAAATAAGTTAATAATTAAGAGCAATAAATTAGCATTAATCATTTGAAGGGAATTTAGGTGAAGAGGGTAGCATTATATAGAATTTATAAATTAATTTGATAAGAAAATTGTAGTAGGTATCTAAATAACATTATGAGATGTCAATAAACCTAAAAGAGTAGATTTCTAAGATTTCTTATAATGGAAAGGAAAATTAACAAAGAAATGTGATAACCCCAAAGATTGAAGGAATGTGTAAAACCTAGAAGGAATGCTTAATAGACTTAAGTGAATTGCATTTAAGAGGTAAGCTGGTAGTGGGTAGATAAATTTTATATAGGTACATAATATAAATTTAACATGAAATAGTTTCCAAGTGATTATATGTTGGATTATTTTATTCCAAGTGGACTTAATGAACTTACACATCCATTTAGTGCTGAAATAGTGGGCATAAGAGGTTAATAGGAAGGAGAAATCTATAAGTGGTACTAAGGGGAAATAATCTAATATTATTGTTAGACCATATCCAATCCTTATAAAGTTGATATGATAGGAGATGGATATAAATATGATAAGGGCGAGAGGAATCAACTATTGAATCTTTGACCTTATCAGTTCAACTAGTATAAGATGATATGGCATGCCTTATATATGTTATTAAAGAGGTTTGAGCCATGTTTTTTTAGGAAAGTGTTAAAATAATATTTTCATTATTGTTCACAAAGGTCTAATCATGATTAATGGGTGATCTCACAATATTGGTTTACAATTTTTGGTCAAATTGGACATTGAATTGGTTTTTTTTAACTAAATCTTCACTTTCGGGCACCTATAGCTACTAAACCATGAGGAATTTGAAGATGATGCAAACTAGTGATTTCTGACATTTTGTCTGTAGATTCTAAATATATATTTTTTAAACATTTTTGGAATCAAATTGCATTTCTTTTTCCATCTCCTTCGAAAACTAGTTTTTAATAGTAAACAATATTTTTAAACAGTGATGTTCACCGTAAACAACATAAATTTTTTGCTATGAAGGATAAAATTCTTTTTTTTTTTGAATTTAGCTTTTTAACTACAATATCTAGCATTCTCATTTGGTTTTATAGTGTTTTATTGAATAATTTTTTCTTAATTAAGTTTTGAATTCAAACCAATTACAATTTAGACATAGGCAGATCGTATACAACATAACTTTTTTTGTATGTATCTAAATTCAATTTGTTTTTGTTGGATCAAGGACATCAATAACTAGCATGAACATATTTTTTAGAAAAAAAATGATAATCTACTATTTTTCCACATGTGCAGAACAAAGAGCTTGATTTTAAGTGAAAAACCTATGTTTAATTAAACTAAAAAGAATACATAATGAAACCAAAATATATTAAAATTATACTTGATGGATAGCTTGTTCCAAGGACTACCATCATCCAATTGGGTATGTGAAGTTTCCTCCATTTTCATCCTCAACCTGAGCTCAAAAAGGCAAAATTCTATATAAAAATGCTAGAGGAGAGGGGGAGGGGTAAAAAAGGGGGGTTCGAGTGAACCCCCTTGACCCCTTCGAGTGAAGGGGGGTTCGTTCAAACCCCCCTTGTTTTGCATTTTCCCTTTGTTTTCCTTAAATAAATGTGTCAAAATAAATGACATCACAAAGGGGTTCGCTCGAAGGGGGGTTCGAGCGAACCCCTTTTTGGGTTCATGCAAATCCCCCCCTTCGACCGAACCCCTTAAAACCCAATTTTTTTTCCTTTGGAGCGATTTTGCAATTTTCCTTCCTCAACATAATTGTAAACCAGTATTGTGGGTTTACCCTAATAGTAACAATTTATGAATGTAGAAATGATCCAAATGTTTCCACGGAGCCTCACCTATCCAAATCTATTAACTATCCATTTATCCATTAAATAAATCCCTTAGTCTATGGCTCTAAGGAACCCTTTATATTTTAGTTAAATATAATGAAACCATGAAATGGTTTTAAAATCCATCTTATTCTCCCAATCAATCCATAGAAAGCTCCTTATAAGTTGAGTTAATTAATTAATTATAGTAGTTCTTTGAGAGTAACTGGCATAATAAGATGTACACATGATTGACCATGATAATTTTGTTAGACACTTAAATGAACCAAACCATAAATAAGAACCAATTAGTCTAATTTATGGGTTTTATTTTTAAGTTTAATGAGAAACCACATCCAAATGTCCTTCAAAGTAATATTAATACCGAACGTGATGCCAATATATCTAGTGAGAGAGCCACACTTTAGCTCTTTTCATTCACTACATTTTTTATTGGGAATGAGGACTAAGTTATGTAATGATAAACTTATTTTTTTATGTAGAGAAATTCAAGAGCCAGAAAAAAAACACAAAATAAGTCTAATATCTAGAGTATGAGTCACCTCATCCATAATTTTTAGATGAATAACATGTTTCCATCAACAAAGAATGAATTGAGGACCTTAATATTGTCTAGTAGAGAGATTTAATGGACAAGGTTGTGAGATTGCACATGTTGGAATATGTATCTAAGAATATTAGCTACAAACACAAATTGGAAAGAAGCAAATGCAAAAACATTAAAAGATATATTTTTGGAGGGGAAATCAGGTGAGAGAGTCACTAATAGCTAATTTCTTGCATTGGCATATGTGAACAATGAACAAGGAAATTATGATAGAATCCTAGCCACTACAACATGTTAGGAATGAAAGGCCATCTATTACATTTGTATTCTTTATCAAGGTCTATCTTAATGATAAGTTAATGTAGGTATTTTTATTATCCCACTCAACTATTTTTGAAGTGAGAACCATATTTTCCAAACCAAATATATCATCCATGAAACTAATGTATTTTGGAAATTTTATTATTTCTTGTATATAATGTGTTAGATTTAATGAGCCAAATTTTTAGTAATAATTTTGTAAGAGGTATTCAATAGGGTGATTGGATACAATCCATTGATAAGGTCTTCTTGTTTACCAATAGGAATTATTTTGATTAGCCCCTACTTAATGGTGGCTCTTAGAGAACTAGTTTCAATCCCTTTTAATGTACACATTATAGATCACATAAAGTGTGGGGATGAATAGCTAATAGAATTGAACTAAAAGATCATCCATATAGAGGATCTTCTCTTTTTACATGTAGTATATAGCCTCATCAATTTATCCAATGATGGGAGATAGTCTAAACATTTTTTTTATATTGAGGATCTATTTTATGATGAATACAACCAACAATCTTATCTTCAAGAATCAAGATAAGAGGCTAATTTTCCAATTCATTCATGAAAACAAGATAGTAATGCTCATAGAGGATTTCCATGATAGTATATTGGTTGGATTGGAAGGTGCCATATATTTTTTGAATGAATGCAATATTTTTTTTTGTATTTTCACTACAAAAAATAAAAGAAGAATTTAGACCCCATGTTGTCACATTTAATCCATTGAAGGTGGGACACATTTGAGCACCTTTTCCTTTATAAATATCTAGTTTTTTAATATAATTTTAACTATAAGCAATCAAATACTAAAGATGAATGGTATATGGATTTTTGGATATAAAATTTCTACCCTAAAATAGTTATCCATTAAAGACATTTCAAGCTAGTTGCATTTAACATCTCTTTGACCATACTCCCAAAGGAAGAGATTCAAACAAGCTATAGTGTAACTAGAATGACAAGAAATATGAATTTAAGCAAGGATGAGTAGGAGCTAGAGAAAGTGGATTATGGTGTTTCTAGAATAATAAATAATTAGGTGGATTCCCTATATGGTTTCATATCTAGTGCCCTCTTTATAATTTTATTTTTTTGAGCTCAAGGAATATGTTATCTCCTTCATAAGAGTAGGGAAATAGGCATTAGGTTGAGAGGTAGTAATAGTATTTGTATTAGAATAAATATATATAGTCAGGAAAATGATAAATGATATTTGGATAAATGGGTATAATATGTAAGGGAGTGATCTTCTCTATTATAATAAAAATAAATTTAGCTTGTAAGGAAAATTAAAATGCCTCATTAATAATTATCACTCTCAAATATTGAATCGTTGAATCGTTGAATCTAGGTTAGGGTTAATAGCTCTATGATAGAATATTAAAACTACACCTTATAATGTGTTAATCCCATAGGAATCCTTTCCCAATTCCTTTAGAAGTGCAATTTAAAGTTAAAAATTGTATCCATGGGTGTAATTTTGATGTTTGATATTTGATCTAGGAGAGAAAAAAATTCTCCTCTTTTGTTGAAGCATTCATAAACACTCTCCCCATAACATCCCAATTATAAATGCTTCCATAAAGAAGGGTGCAAAACTATTCCATATCTATAACCTAAAAGAGACAACAAGTAGATTTAGTGACATATCTTCATAAATGATATGGTATAATACAACAAGTTAGCTAAATATTTGATGTGTTTCAAAGGAGTAACATTGCTATTCTCATTGAATATAAAAATGGTCTTAATGGTAGCAATAGGTAGCTCATCCCAGTTTATAATCCTAAGTAAGCTATTGAAATCCCAAGTTATGAAAGCTTTATTTCTTTGAAAAAAAATTGCTAGTGTTAGAGGAAACATGAGACTTGGATTTAGGGGAGGTAGTTGTCTAATGATCTCTTCTAAGGAGGAAGATATTTATGTGAAAATTTTCTTAGAAATATTTCTCATGCTTGAGACCTAGTGAATGCTTGTTTCATATGTATGTGCACACAATCTATGAGAAGACTAAGAAAACAAAGTCGCTATGAATATAAGCCTCTTAAAAATTTATTTTTTTTAAGCTTCATTAGACCTAGAAAGAGTAGTTAATTGAGAAAATAGAAGTGTACATATAGTAAATTAGGTAACAAAACTAGTGGTAAGTTGATTCCAACTACTTGTGCAGGTCAGAAAAACTATTTGTGTTGGAATTTGTATTGTGGTGTTACAAGGAAAATATCTTATGAGGATGAGATAGACCAAGAACCAAAATATTTATAGATAATCAAGGGGATTCTTGATTCTCCTAGACCTTATGAACCTTAAGTGTGAAAAAACCAGTTACCAAATTAAGTGGAAATACATTTATGCTTATGGATTTGTTGCCTTTGAGAAGTTATAACATGGAAAGCCACTTTTTTATATTTTTTATAAATTTGCATAGGAATCTCTAGAGAAGGCCAAATTCCTCTTTTATTCTATTCCTAATCTAACACCAATCTAATTTACTAAAAAATATAGAATAAAATATTAAAATCTAATCTACCATAAGATAATAGTGGAAAAGGAAAAAGGATAGGAGGATTCAATACAAGTTAGAAGGAGAGTAAGGGTTATGAAGATATATGGGTAGGGAAATAAATTAAAAGGGGATGGTGTGCCAAATACCAGTGATTAGCTGATTCTCTCTCATACATACAACAATACTCTTAGGAATGGTAAAATATTGTCATGGAGTAAACTCAACTTACTATGCATGAACCTAGGTTCATACATAAAACTCCCTTAATCAACATTGATATGGATGATAATTTTAAGATAAACATAGACAATTCACTTTCATCTAGGAAATATAAGTAATCAAACACAAACACATTCACATAATTGAATTAGGAGGCATTATCTGAGACGAGTAATGAAAAAGATAAAAGTAGCACTTTTATTCATCGAGAGCCAACAAAAAATTACATAAGGACTATGCCCATATTTATACAACCACAAGTTCAATCCTTATATAATGAGAAATAAGGGAACCTAGGATAATTTATAAAATACTAAAAAATAAGAAGAGAAAAAAGGCTAAATATAGAAGAGAATTACCATCTACCTAATAATCTTTAGGTGATACCAAATTAATAGCTAAGGAGAACACATATATGTGATTAGGAACTTGGTGACTATTCTTTAGAGTTGTGATGGATTGTATTATGTACACACACCATTTGCAATGATTTGGTGAGAGAAGCTCATGAAATCTAGCATCTAGAAGATATCTCAATTGACCAGATGCATATTTGATGGTTACTAAAATATTGGGCCATTAGAGTGATGGAGACATGTGCTAGATATGGTTCTAGAATGGATAAAACTCCAAAAGATACCATTTGATGTTAAGGGTCAACTAATTTTTTTGAGGGAAGAAAATTTTCCAATTTCATCATAAGGAGAAGCAACTTCCTATGTTAAGATATGTGAACAATAATCCTACTACGTTTTACAATAGAGAGCCCAAATATATCTTATATGTATAACATCCACAAGTACAACATTAGTGGTCGGTACAACTGTAAGGGTGATAACATGGTAGGGATTGTAAAAGTTTCAATGAGGAGAAATGTTGCTAGGATGGAACCCACAATGGTGTTGAAATATTGGTAATATATAAGGGAGAAATGAATTGAGATTCAAACCATTATATGCTACCTTTAATATCTATGACTAAATAAACTTAAAGGGTGCCAACACAAAGCTAGATAAGAAAACCTCAAAAATATTAAAGGAACCAAAGAAGTGGGGTCCATTATGACAATATTACTAAAAAGGAAATTGTCCATGCCATTAGATTTGCTAATTAATAACACATGAGGAGTCTTGGTTATTGAGTCACCAAGGGCCTCAAGAGCTATTGAAAAAAGATGTGAGACACACACAAGTAAAACGATTGCAACATAATTTTTTGGCATATTAGATTTGACAATGAATGCTCACTAAAAGGGCTCACTATCAATTTAGTTGGAGCAAAAAAGGGGTTGTGATTGAAATCAAGGAATTGGAAGCCAACAAATCTTTATTAATACCTTATCACTTGTGATATTAGACATAGGATCATGCATATCATTGAGAAGATCTTGTATCCACAAATGGGGACCCAATAGCTCATCAAGGAGGATTTTAAGCTCAAAGAATTACATCATTGAAAGGGAATTGGAGGAATATACATGTAGAAGGATTACTTAAAATGAGTGTGCACATAAAACAATATAAAATATTATTTTTGTACCCATGGTTGTTAATATATGATATTAGGAAGTTGGTTAGATCTATTACAAATGAAATGTTTTTGTTTTGATGAATTCCATTTTGACTTAGAGATTTTGTAGTCCTATTTGTTGGGGTTTTCACTAGAATTAGTCTATGTATTACACTTGTTGACATAAAAACAAATCTTATTTCTTTGAGGGATTATCAAAACTCTATTTTAAAATCTACATCAAGATCACAATATATAAATTTGGATATTTTACATTTTGCTACTAGAATTTTTACAAATTTTAGTAGTGTATTTATGATTATTTTTGTAGTTCACATTGTAAGATCATGGTAAACCATTCTTTTTGTTATATTTTATTTTCCATTTATATTTTAGGCTTCTATGGTTTTTTTGAGACTAGTAGACAAATAATACCATAGTTAATATGAACCATTTTAAATTATGAACACACCAACATTTGTTGCTTTCAATTGAAGATAATTTTTATCAAGAAGAAAATATTCTTAGGTAGATGAGTTCAAAATTTATATGTGTGTAAATATTTTAAAGAAAATCACTCTCTTTTGTTTTGATTAAAAGGGAAAAATAGGTTTTGAAGTGACCTGAAACCCTTTACAACAAAATGTTGTTGAATCTAAAGATAACACATACTAACAACAACTAGTCAATTGCAAAAGAAAACCAAACAACATAAAAGAAAAACAACAACCGAGCACAAAATATTTCATGTTCTACAGGGTGATCACCACCTCCATTTCCTTCAATTGTAGTGAAGGTTGACCATGGAGAGAGATTCATTCTTCTCTTCCTCAAAGGCCTTTCTCTTGCTGCCATGGGTCCTAGCACTAGGGCCCTTCTCTTCTGGCTTTTATCTCTCAAATCACTCTCTTTTGTTAAGTACGTATACATAAATGTTTATTCTCTATTGAGGGGAGAGATGAGAGTGAGTTAATTTGTTGTAGCAATGCATTAGTGAGTTGATTGTATGGATTTTGGGAATTTAAAGTACTCATTTGTTATCTCTTTTTTTAATTCCCAAATGATTCCAAAAATTAAGGTGCTAATAATATATGTATCATTTGAAATCGAGTGATTATACCCTTTCACTTATTTTTCCAAGGAGGTCATGGGTCTTGACAACAAGAGTATCATAACTATTAAATCACATTTTGTCTAGTTATTTGATGAGTCCTACTAGGGCTAGACCTTCTAACATGTATAAGTATTCAATCACTACTTGTAATTTTTTTGTCTAGTTATTATTGAGTATGTTACTAGGGCCACTTTTATGATGTGCACCTAGTAATCAATATATACTTAAAGGTGTATATGCATTTAACACATTAATGATATAAAGTTCTAATGTTTATTACATGCCTGATGATTAATTTTTTTCTAAAATAAGCGCAAGAGGCAAATGTAGTGCTAGCTAATACTATTGGTCATGTATTAGTCCATTGCTCATATCATAAGAGTGGTTATACTTGACAAGGACCTATTTTTGTGAGAATTACTCATGGTAACTATTTTCAATATGGTTCATCATTATTATATGCAATAGACATGACACCTATATTGTTTATTAGCAAGTATAAGAACATACTTATAATTGGCCTATATGTGAGACATTTTTTTTTATAAATTATAGGATAAGATTTATTTACATCATTATTCTTGATTCTTGAACATGTCTACTGATATTTCATATATGGAACATAAGGTCACATATCACAACAAGAAAATGCTCCTTATTCATAATATGTTATAGTTATTTGATACATCTTGAATAGAATCAAGTGATACAAAAATAAGTGCTCCTTATTCATAATATGTTATAGTTATTTGGCACATCCTGTGCAATTTTTCACTCTAATAAAACTAGGTAGTTATAGATGAAAATATTTATTTATAGGAAATAGGGGTGCATATATTGATTCCTAAAATGTAAGGTTTTTGAAACCATACAAGTGCTATACTTTTTTTTTGTGTTTTTTTTTATGATTTTTTTTAAAACCTAGTGTCATTAAGTCTAATGTAAAATACCTCTCCATATCTCTGATTTAGAAAGAAATAAACATTCAATATTTTAGGTTAATCATTTACACATGGCTATCCCTGCAATAAACATGTTTCTAGTAATCTTCCACCATGTGCACCCTCTATGCAAAAATAAACAGAATTAAAATAGTTTTAGGTGCGGCATTCTATTTGGGCACCATTAATATACTCAAATTGTAAAAACCCAAGAAGGGATGTTACAATTTGGTATAGTCTCCATGGATGATTGGATGCAATTTATACTTAAGTAAAATGATGATGTGCAAATACAAATACATTGTTATATTTTAAATTTTCATAGGTTTATAAAAATTTAATCTTATATTTTTCAAATGATAGCATTCTACTATATTTTTTGACTAATTAGTTAATAGAAAATTTCTTTTGGACTTTCAATCCAAAAAATATAATCTTGGACACTTAAAAAGATTGAAAATGTTGTGTTATATCTTAATACATATAATATGTTTATTTCAATAATCCAATCATTTTCAATCAATATAAAAATTGCACTTCCTAATAAAATAAAATAAAAATTATTAAAAAAATACATAAATTAATTTTAACTTATCATAAAATATTAATTTCAAAAATAAAATTGAACACCCATTTTCAAATCCACTTAAAATAGATATTTTTGTGTTTAAACACACCCCAAATTGTATTAATTATACACCAACATGCTATATACCATCTTTTTCTCAATAAATGACCTTCAAGACTATTCACAACTTTCTATATTAATTTTAACTCCTAATTATTAAAATATAATCTAATTTGTATAGGTAAGTTTACTTTTACACATGGGAGTATTATAATGACAATTAATTAGTGTACTAATATCTAATTTGTATAGGTGAGTTTACTTTTCCACATGAGAGTATTATAATGACAATTAATAAGTGTATCTAATGCTCTAGATGTGTAAACAACCTTCCCACCAAATAAATGGTAAACCATTTATACACATTAGAATATATATTATTTTCTAATTAGGGATTTAATAAATGCATTTTTAATTTTATAATAAGAGTTTTTTAAATTGAGTAAAAGTAAGGTTATAATTGGTTCAAACAAATTTTTAAAATTAATGTCAAAAATAATTTTGTTAGTGATTTAGAGGTTTAATTATAAATTATCTAGTTTTAGGTTTGCATAAACAATTAAATTTGATCTCTGTGTTTGTAAACTCGAACTTGCTACACATATACAAATCTATAACTTGTGATATGATCTTATTATTATTATTATAATTTATAACTTGTTATGTTTCCTTGTTTGAATTTTGTAAGAATAGGTAGTGTTTAGAGATAACTTTAAGGAATCCCTTGAGGACTATGCTCTCCTTAATTAAACTTATTATCAACCAAATTTATAATTTTGAGTGAAACGTTGGAGGACAAAAAACAAGTACATAATGATTCTATGATGATGCAATGCTAATGTAAATTTTGTTTTTTATCTTTCTACAAATTGTATCAACCAAATTTATAATTTTGAGTGAGATGTTGGAGGACAACAAACAACAATGATTCTATGATGATGCAATGCTAATGTAAATTCGTTTTTTATCTTTCTACAAATTGTATCAACCAAATTTATAACTTTGAGTGAGACGTTGGAGGACAACAAACACCAATGATTCTATGATGATGCAATGCTAATGTAAATTCTTTTTTTTATCTTTCTACAAATTGAATCTAGATGAATTCTTAAATTATTTTCTTATGAACCTCAATGCTAGATATAAACTAGATGATTCATTTTAATTAGAGTTAGTATTTTAGATATAATCATTACAAATCTAAATTATAAAAATTAACCAGTTTTTACTATTATATATATATATATATATATTTGGTTCGTAAGCCTTTTTTATCTTGAAGCTATGAACCAGAGAGACCACAAATATGAGACTATGGGTCAAGCCTGTGAGCACATTGGATCAACGATTTATCTTGAAGCTATTAACCAAAGAGGCCACAAATATGAGATTGTGGGTCAAGCCTACAAGCACATTGGATCAACGAAGGCATAGTGCCTACAATCATAACAACTTAGTAGAGACTTTAACCCTGGTGGCCACAACAACAATGCCACCACTTAACCATCTCACTATGTGATGAACCCCACTATTATACATATAATTAATTTTTATATTAATTCATATTTTTTTTAAGAAAATTAAAAACAATTATGCTATAATTCCAAAGTTCAAATTAGGGGTTAATTTTGATGATTATATGGTTATATTGTTAATTTTCATGGTTAGGTTACATTTACTCTTAATGGTATGAACTTTCCACAATACATGATAAATTAGTTTGTTATTGGTGGATTTGACCATGCAAACATTTTTCATCGTCACTATATTAGATCATACTCCATGATCCTTTTTTTCTCTTCTCTATTATCCAGTCAAATCGAAAAATAACAAACTAATTAAAATTAACCCCTGGTGTAAGGTGAGACTGGCCAAGGGAAGAAAGGGCCTGATGTACAATTATGGGTTCCTCAAAACTCCATTAGGAAGGTTGAAGGGTACCTTGAAGGACCAGGCTATGATGGCACACGACTTGTGAATAAGGAGAGCACGTGTATAGAAGATTAACACTAAAATCGTACGAGGCAATGAGATTAGAGTTATTGCAATCCATCTATTAACTATAAAATGGTTGGTGGATTGTCGGTTGGTTGAACTGGTTCATTGACAGGCTAAAAGGCCTTTGGAGATCCGAGTCTCATTCGAAAAATCTGCTTCACTAGCAGAATAGATGGAAATAAATGATGAGTTGGGATAGAAAGCCAAAATTCCTGGGTAATGGCTACCTTTTCACTATAGGGGAATACCAAAATTAACTTTTCTTCCTTTATACATTTGAGAGCATTATAAAGTCGGAGTTCTAAAAATATAGCTTGGCAATAGTTTAGGCTTACAGATGGCGCAGAACCCAATCAAGGGCATATCTCTGTTGGAAATTTGGAATATAATGATTATTCCATTTGTATCTATCTATGTGGGCATGAGGTAGAATTTATTATATTCACATTTTAGATTGCTTTTGTACCATCCAAATATATATATATTAGGAATGGTCCGTCGCCTTCACCAACCAAATTTGTTCTGCATTAAATACATGACCAGGAAGGCGCATTTTCTTACTTTTCTGGTATCTACAGAATCCTAAATAAACTCGGTTGCCCAGCTGTTGATCTTCAAGAGGTTCAGTTAAGTACATATATACACGCTGTGCGTACATATATGTAGATATAGCTGTTTCAATCTCGGTCCACTACTGCTAGACCAATTCATTCTGTTTTTTCGGCTCTGTCAATCAGCAGGCCTTGCAGCTTTTGGTCATAAGCATTATGCCTAATAAGACAAGGCTTTGACTGGGTGACAGAGTGCTTTCTCGAGGAAGAAGAAGAAGAAGAGAAGCTGCTATAACTATAGCAAATTACTCTGTTTTGTAAGCTATTTGAACTTGTTGCATAGAACATGCAAATGGAGTATTTGGGGGGACTGTGGAGCTCTTCTTCTTGTTATGATGGTGTTCAATCATGGAAGTTGCTTATCCTTGTTGGAATTGTTTCGGTAGTATTCATTGTATGGAGTAAGGTTGGAAAGTACAGGGCGAAGAGGACTGGGTTGCCTCTTGGCACCTTGGGATGGCCTTTTATTGGAGAGACCTTGGAGTTCATATCTTGTGGCTATTCAACAAGGCCTGAGAGCTTCATGGACAAAAGAAGGCAACTGTAAGTTATTAGATATGTTATTTTTAATAACTGAAGTGGTTTTTCTGGTATGTATTCTGTATTGTAGACCAGTCAAATATGGAATCTGGTTCGGTTTAGTGATTCAAATCCTGCTTGCATGATAAATGGGTGTCCCTGCATCTTTGAATTCTTTAAGTGGGTATACATCAAACTTTGCATTCTGCAAATGGGTGTGCCTGAGCTATTGATTTCTATCATGTCTCACTGCCTGCAATATTACATTCTATGCAAGTGGGTGTGCCTGAACTGTTGATTTCTATTAGTGGGCGTGTTTGGGCCTTGGAATGTTATAAGTGGGTGCGGACCTTCCAATTTTATGAGTAGGTGTATTTGAACCTATGAATTTTGCAAGTGGGTGTTCTCGAGCAATTCCATTCCATAACAGGGTCTGTCTGAGCCATTGACTTCTAAAAGTGGGTATACCTTAACCTTTGAAAGTAATAAGTGGGTGTGCTTGAGACGTTGATTACTAAAAGTGGATGTACCTCAGCTCCGGATTTTTGTTAGTGGGTGATCCTGAGCTATTCGATTCATCAAGTGGCCGTGCCTTTGCAATTGAATTCTGTGGCCTCATTGCCTAGAAGAATAGAATCGGATTTTGTAATACCCTGATCTAGAGGCATAAAAAGTGATTCGTATCTGGTCTGGTTGCTAACAGTCTGTTCTGTTGTCGTCTATTTTCTGCTTATAGAATCACTAGGGACCCAAATCTAGAATTCTCACAGGGCTAACAATGTCTAGTTTTTCAGATTAGCGGCAGATTGCACGTCCACGGCCTTAGAAGCCTTTTCATCTGATTCCCTCATTTGGATTAACGCTTTCTGGTGAGGCCTTTAATTTTGTGCTAGAAAGCATGCAGTGTTGATTTTGACCAGACACGAAATTTTCCATGCATCTCGATTCCCAAGTATGTCAGATAACTACATGACAGAGACTTCAAAGAGACTTTGCCCACACTCAACAGACATACTTACAACCTACCCATAATTCTAAGCAAGGAACATATTCTGTCAACTTTATTTGCATTACCTATACTCTTGAGGTCTCGGTCCTCTCAATGTCTATAACGAAGCTTAGACTCCCAACATGAGTCGGTGTTGAGACTTTCAGGTCAAATTGTTTGTTGTTTAGTCTTGTCCATTTGATAATATATTATTTCTTAAATGGGCATTTGAGCCTGCCATAGGCTTATTTTTTCACCTTCGCAGTTATTGAAAAGTGTACATTAGTCAAATATTTTCTACATCCTTTAGAATTATGAAGAAATCTAGTGAACTTTCAGTAAATAAAAAAATATAAAAATTGTCTCTGTTCAGAATTTCATCTTCAGCAGCACTTTAAGTCTTAGGTGACCCTTTCTTCTGCATGTCTATCTATTTATATTGCTGACAGGCTTTCAAAGCAATTTTATTACAGGCTACAGTATCAGACTGTATATATGAAAAGCCACGCTTCATATCATATTCAGGGCCCCTATTGCTCAAAAAATATCCTCTTTAGGAAATGAAATAATATTTGTATGATTATAGCTTTCCTTAAGATAATATCAAGTGCTTGAATTATAAACTAGAATGCACACTTTTTATGCTATTCAATTCATCCACTTAATAAAATGGTTAGTGCTTCTTTCTGTCAGATTAAATCTATGGCACGACAGCTGTCAAATGAAGAAATAGTTTAATTTAATGGGATTTCGTAGTTTGTAAGCATAAATCTAGTGTTCTCCACTTCTTCCTAGTGTGTCAATCTGGTCTCATGAATTCAGAAACATAAAAAATGTAAGCAAGGACAGAACATTAAGTATCGATTCTACCCACTAGTTTGTCTTAACTGTAAGTCTATCAGCCTCCATTTAACAATAAGCATTCAAGGGTGACTGTCAAAACCAAAGAAAAGGATTTGCTTTTGGCTTCTTATGTGGACCATGGTGTTGGACCACCTTGGATTCTATGATACATCTATAATATTACATTGCTGCCAGACTTTTTGAAGATTGATCAGAGACTTCTCAATGGCAAATCATTCAGTCCATCATTCTGAAGTTAAAGAAAAATATTGAGCAATGACAAACAAACAACTGCATGTTTTGAGTGTTGATTTTGGTGAAATAATGTCTCTGTCTTATCCACGTGTGAATCATGTAATATTGATCTTTGTGGTCAGAAGTTTATATCAGAAAATTGTAAGCTTTTTGTCACTGTAAATGTCTGAGGGCAAGTGGGCTACAATAGCTGGCTTTTGTTTGTTTCTGGGATTCCAAGTTAAGTGTGACCAGCCTTTTAACATTGGATCTGCATGGATGACATTCATGGGGATTGACTTGAGGGATTCCATATGTTACTTTTTTGTAGACCTAACTTTTGATTTTGGAATGCAGATATGGAAAGGTGTTCAAATCACACCTTCTTGGAAGCCCCACAATTGTGTCAACTGATCCAGAAGTGAGCAAGGTGGTTTTGCAAAATGATGGCAGAATATTCGTTCCTTCTTATCCAAAGTCACTAAATGAACTCATGGGAAAGTCTTCAATACTCCAGCTGAATGGAAACATGCAGAAAAAGTTGCATGGCCTCATAGGTAGTTTCCTCAAATCCCCACAGTTAAAAGAACAGATAACTGCGGACATCGAAAAGTATGTGCTGGATTCCATGAGAAGCTGGAAGGATGGACAAGTGGTTTACATCCAAGATGAAACCAAAAAGGTAAGCAACGAATAAAATACGAATGCTTATACACAGATACATTCATATTTGCTATAACTTTTTTGGTTTTGACCATTTACATTTCTTTTGGAACAGATAGCTTTTCAGGTGCTGTTGAAAGCCCTGATGAGTCTTAACCCTGGTGATGAATTGGAATATCTAAAACAAGAATTCAGAAAGTTTATTTCCGGTTTGGTTTCAATTCCAGTCAAATTGCCTGGAACTAGGCTTTATAAGTCCTTACAGGTTAGATTTGCTGATTGCATTTTATATTTTCAATTTGAAAGTTGAAACCCATGTTGATTACAAGTATTACATCAACCTAATGGGAGATTTTGAGAATTATGATTTCTTTACCAATTATGATCATTAAAACATGTTTCAGGCAAAGGCAAACATGGTGAAGATGGTGCATAGAATCATAGAAGAAAGAAAAGCGAACGTCGACACCAACGAAAGTCGACAGGAGGATGTGCTGGATGTATTATTACATGAAACAAACAGTATAAGAGGGCGGTTCACCAGAGACCTCATCTCTGATAACATGATAGATTTAATGATCCCAGGGGAAGACTCAGTACCAATGCTAATGACTTTAGCAGTACAATACCTTACCAGCTGTCCACTTGCCCTACAACAAATACAGGTACCAATCAATACACTTTCATATTTAAGAATAACTTATGCTTTGTCCTGCCATAAGGCACTCATACTTTAGATGGTCCCCAGGAAGAAAACATGAAGGTCAAGAAATCCAAAGAAGGGAAGAAAGAGTTAGTGACTTGGAGTGATTATATGTCATTACCATTTACACAGAATGTGAGTATGTTTGTGACTAAAACTACTAAGATCAATTTAATTTGATTGAAATTTAGAATTTTTCTGAGAAACTGATGATATCTACACGATGATCAGGTCATAACAGAGACCTTGCGTCTGGGGAATATCATAACTGGTGTGATGCGCAAATCATTGCAGGATATTGAGATCAAAGGTATAGAATATTGCATCCTTTTTCTCATTCAAATTGGATAAATAACCTTGGAAAGGAACAAAGAGCCAATAAACCTAGATCATATAAGTCAATTAGTACTAGATCCTAGCAAGTGATAATATCTTTTTGCTTCAGGACACTTGATTCCGAAGGGCTGGTGTGTATTCACATACTTCAGGTCTATTCACCTAGATGAAGACAACTATGAAAGCCCATACAAATTCAACCCATGGAGATGGCAAGTAAGTAGAATTCTGCCAACTGTCATTCTACCTTTATGTTAGATAGATATTTTAGGTTCCAATGAGCTCTCCAACACACTAACAAGATTTTATATGGTGATTGAATGGGACTGAAGATTTGTTGAAGTTGATGTTTTGTCCTGTCTGCTAATAACTTATGCTCATTATTGGGTTTCTGCTTTAGAGGTAGTCAATACCATTTAAGGTTTTTGTTTTAGCTTGGATTGTTATTTGTGACAATGCTTTAGATCGCAAGCATTATTAACTATGATGGGATACTTGCATAGTTCATGTACTATAGAGGCTTTAATACATTGCTTGACAGTAGGAAAAGGATGGTTTAATGGATAAATTCAACGAATTTTTATGTGGAGTACAGAGCTTCCCTATTTTTATATGTAGGAGTTGGGTAATCTGAAATTCTTTGAGATAGAAAATGGTATTTTACTGTGGGGTTGACAATGAAGTATTTGTCTTTCTATAGACCTTTCTTAAGTGAGATAAAGATGGCTGTGAAATGATAGTAACACACATTTGTTTTTTTTCCATGATTAGGAAAAGGACCCAACAGGGAGTAGTTTTACTCCTTTTGGAGGTGGCCATAGACTTTGCCCGGGACTTGAAATTGCAAGACTAGAAGCTTCTATCTTCTTGCACCTCCTAGTAACTCGATATAGGTAAGTAAATAATGTATATGATGATGATGGGTTTTAACATGTTTTATACTTACATGGTTAGTAGGACATATTGAATGTGTTTATTTGGTTAAATAAGTGTTTCTATTCTTTGAAATGTTTAATTGTAAATATTTATAAATATTTATTTTATAATGTTTAATTTAAATTCTATTGAGAATGGGTTTATCTTTTTAATTAATCTTTGAATTTGGTTATGTTAATTTCATTCTTTATAGACATTTTCGATCATATTTCATGATCTCTCATCAGCATGAGAGTTTTTTTTCTCTTCTCTTGCTATCTCATTCTGATGATGTATCATGGAACATGATCTGAAACGTCGATGAAGAAAAAAATTATATGCTCAAATCCAAAAACATACCAAACATATATCATGGAGTGTCGAAATTTCATACCTTTAAAAGGGCTTTAGGTAAATTCACCACCAACAAATTCACGTCCAACAATTCATCGCCAACAATTCATCACCATGACAAAATTCATTTCCTCAAAGATTCACCACTAGCAATATGATATGAATTGCTGGTGGTGAATTTTCCACGAGATGAATTTGTCATGACGATGAATTGTTGAAAGTGAATTTGCTGACGTGAATTATTGACGGTGAATTTTCCTAGAACCCTTTATAAGATAACACTTACAAACTAAAAAACAAATTATGTATATATGTTTGTGGATATTATCAAAGAAGAGGTTATTCTAATAGTTAATTACTTTATGATATAGAACGACAGATTATAACAGATAACATAATAGAGAAGATTCTACTTAGATATTATTAAAACCCACTCAAATCAGAGAATGCAAAGCATATATCTCATAACATTATCAGATTCCTACTCAAGAAGCATTCTGTCAGTCTTTTCACCACTTGCCATATCTTAAGAAACTTCAACTTCGATGCACCTGGGACTGTAAAAAATTCAACCAATCAATACTGGAGGGCCCAAAAACTTATGAAAAAAAGTAATATTCTGTTGAAAACTGACAAACGCCTAAAGAGGTGAGAACTTGCACTGTCATGTCATACAACTGGATTACCATAAAATATTATTGTGGACATACACCCACCATATTAATCACCCATGTTTGAATAAGATTTTTAACATACCCTTATTTTGTTTTGTGTGCTTTTGAGCAGTTGGGAGGCAGAGGAGGATTCAGTTGTGAGTTTTCCAACAGTCCACATGAAGAAAAAAATGCCCATCAAAGTCAAAAAGTTCACGTCTTTATCTTAACTTCTCGCTTTTTTGAAAACCTGCACAAAATGACAATTATAAAAAGCTGTGGTGAATAAACTAAGGTGAGCATTATCCTTCATTTACTCAAACTTTATGCAGCATGAGTTTGTATTTTATAATCATAATGAATTTTTTATTGACAGGAAGGAGGGAGAGTTTAATGAGGGACTTCTGTTGCTCTCAGCGAACATATAGAGCATAAATGTACGTCCCCAATTAAATATATATTTTTGGAATAGGTCAATCAATGTACCCAATGGGTAGACAGCTATATTCATACAGATAAGTTACATAGGATGAAATGTAATAAATCCATAGGCAGACACATTTTTCTTTCAATGTGAATTGGATTCCATTTTATTGGGTATAATATGTTATATTTTGGGTTATATAAAAATGAGTTGAATAACTCTCTTCCTTTACATGTAATTCCTCTTTTTATTTCCATTGAAACATCACGACTTTGAATGTTCACTTCTAAAAACAATTAGGGTGTCTGAAACTAAGATTTTTGTTGCATTAATTTGTATTATTCTTACTTCCATGTCTTAGATATAATAGCCTTTGAGCATGAATCAAGGTGACAAGTAATGCGAGCTTTTGAGAGGTTGGTATGCTTTGTAGGTTCCTTATCATGTTGGTTTGAGAATTTTTAGTGGAGAAAAATATATGTGAATTTATGGTATGTCTTATGATTAATTGGAATGAAGGGGCAATTACACTACAATTAAAGTAATGATTTAATATTATGAACATTTTGTTGTTCAAATCTTAGTTCAAAAATCTTGTAAATCGTATATTGTATTTTGCTATTCTAATATTAATAGGTTTTGTAAACATGAATACAAAATAAAAGTATATAAATATATTATAGATAAAATTGTAAAAAAATGGACAAGAAAAATTAGTTTATAAACCACTTTCTTCAAATTTAATATGATTGAATCATAATGGGCTCCTTCAAGGACTTTTATTTAATCAAATAACTTTACGACTTTTATTGTTTAGCTCCACATGTTCATTTCAATAGACATCCTTTGGATAAGTAAACAAGTTGATAGCCATGCAACATGAAAATCTTTATGCCACCATTTGATGATTCACACCATCCAAATGGCTCACCTTGGATCAATGCTTGCTATTGTTTCACTTGATTGACATACCTTGAGGCAGTAAATGAGATGAAGGACTTTAGGATTATCTTGTGTAGAATTTAGAGACTAGTGAGCTAGCACACTGTGCACCAACACAATGACAAGATGAATGTAGTAGTACTTCGACACTTTGCATCATTGCACAAGTTTCAACAACCCTTTATACCTCACACAAGCACTTGCGTTGTTTCACACACAACCATGTAAACCTTAGCAATGCTTTGTGCTCCTACACAAGTTCTTGTGATGTACAACACTTGTCATGTCACAATATTTTGCATGACTATGTACTACTCTTTGTCATTTCATACCTTCATGCATGCCTTCGTATAATTTTGTGCTTTGGTAGATTTGTAGATTCGGACAACTTTAACCATGAAACAAAATGCCAACTATTAGGAAACACAAGTGATCGGTAGTTGAAAGGTCAATAGCTTAGGACAAGTTGTATTTTTCTTCTTATTTTATAATTATAATGTACATTGCATATTCACACAATTCTTACATTGAGGATGAGGACAAATATTATATAGTTATATGCAAACTAGTTTCACTTGTTTTTGGTCACAAGAATATTCATTCTTAGTCATGTTATCTATAAACATCCCTTGATGGGAGAACTAATTAGCAAGTGATAGATATAAACACACTTCAATTATAAGATCTATTACATTATTTGCAAATAAGGTAGTAGGTGTAACCCCTTTTTTTTCACCCCAAGAATTTTCATGCTTAGACTTGTTGAACTTTATATACAAATATACTTTACCATGTTCTTTCATTGAACCATGTTGGAGGATGATTGAACCCCACAATTCTTAAAAATCACTTGCAAGAAATTATCCTATCACAAAAAGGAGATAATGCAAGATAAATTTGTTCAACAACTTGAGAATTCTATTGATGCATAAACCTAAATGAATGATTACAATGAATGATCAATCCTTATGAAAAGGAGATAGAAACCCTATATCTAAAACCCTAGGGGAGGATTAAATTAGCTTGTGACAGGTGACCATCCTATGCAATGAGACATATGCTATATTTAGCTAGTTTAATTATATAAAAACAATTCCTAAATCTAGCTTAACTCACTAAAGTAAAAGGGGACCTAATTAATTAATTAATCAAGGAATTAACCTTTTACTCTAACAAACAAAGTAGCTTAATTTACTAACCTCTCACTATTTTGAATGTGTAATAGTTATTCCACATCTTGTCTTTGAGATTCTAGATTGTAGTGCATTGTGTCATGAGAGGGAAAATATTTTCTAAATATATAGGCAAAGAACTAGCTTCCAATGATGGTGACCATATGAATATGGTTAATCATGTAGAGAAATTTATGGTTGGGTATAAGATTTGGAGGATGAATGCTTGCAAGATATTTGGTTGGAGGCCTAAAGGCTTGTGGAGAGGTTTAGGGCTTCTCTTCTTGCCCATAAGGCTATATGGGAAGCTTCGTTGGGGTTAGTCTCATGGAAGTTTGTCAAGGTGTATATGTTATCTAGTTTGAAGGGAGGTCTTCAAGGGGATTTTATTTTATCCCTTGTTGTGTCTTTGTACTTGGTGGTTTTTGTGCAAGCTCATATTGTTATAGAGGAGCATACGATGATATCTTTTGAGCTTGTTCGATGCCTTGCTATCTAGGGTACAACTAGGGCACTTGGTGCTTGTGTGTTGTAGGAGGTTGGTTTGCTACATGGGTATGTGATCTCCATTTTAGTGGTTGGGTAGGTCCTATCTCCCACACTATCTTTGGAGGCTTCATTGATGTATTCCAAAGTTGGTTTCACTATTTTTGAAGGTAAGGGTAATGTTCTTGGTTCTTTTGATGTGTTGTTGGAAGGGGTTGTCTAGATTGTGTAGCCCTTTTTTCATAGAGATTGACTTCAAGGGCTTGGGTTCGGTGCCCAATCCAAGTTTGGGAAAATGCAAAGTTGGGTGTCACCAATAGGAAGTCATGTATGGGTACCATTGCTTCTCAATCTTGGGGGTTTCAAATGTGATTTGTGAGACTATAGTGCTCAAGATTCTCAATTTTGTTGTTGAAAGATGTTCTTTTAGGCTTAGGAAAGCACTTATCAAGAAGTTTTTAGGTTCCACCCTATCAAAGACATGTTCATATCTTGGGATCATAGGAAATGGAGGCCATTAGGTTAGTTTGAAGTCTTGGCCTTACTCAAGGACAACCTTCCTAATTTCCTTCTCCAATATTGTTGATTATGCCTAGATTGTTTCTATTGGTTCATGGTTCCTTGGCAGAGCTAGTTTACTCCTCAAAATTTGGTTATGTGAATGTGGCCTTGAGAAGGAGGTCTTCATGCAAGTTCCTATTTGGATCAAACTACCCAAATTACCTTTGGAGTATTGGGATATGGAGGTGTTGCTAGGTATAACCAATTCCATTAGGAAGCTTGTGGTTTTAGATTCAAGAACCAAATATAGTAAGTAGTTTTTTGCCAAAATTTGTGTGATTATGGACATTGATAAGGTGCTTCCATCTTCTATCACTTTATATTCCAAATTGGGGAAATAAGTCCAACAAATTATTTCGATACGATCTTTGGTACTATATCTCAAATATAACGAAGCAGGTTATTTGGCTATGAGTTTTATGATTGGTAAATGTGTGAACAATTTAGAGAGGAAAAAGGTCCATTTTTCACCTTCTCTTTCCAATCTATCAATAAGTTTCTCATGGTTGGAAATGGTAGGGAGGTTCTACAACCTACAAATGTGGCTCTTTTGATTAGAATTTGTAATTTTCCTTCTAAGGCTAGGGGCCTCATCTCGTGGTTGACAATGGTAGGGAGGTTCTATAGTCTATAAATGAGGCTCTTTTGATTGGAATTTTTAATTTACCTTCTTAGGCTAGGCCTCATCTTGTGGCTAGTGATTTGGAGAAGGTTGGCAAGGATTTGGATGTTGCTGGCTTTTTCTTTATTAGGAGCTTATGAAAACAACATGCCCCCTATCTCTTGACTCTAGTTTGGCTTCAAGGAGTGAGTCTTAGAAGAAAACATGTCAGAACAAGTTGGCTAGTGGGGAAGTAGTGAGGTTCCAAAGCACCTTGAAGCAATTTGGCTTCAAGTTGCATTGAGTAGGCTTGTCCATTATTTTTTCCTAATTTTTGTTGGTTTTAATCCATCTTGTTTGTTGCTATTTATTTTCTTATTGAAAATAATATTGGTGTTCTTTTCTTCTTAAAGTTGTGTGGCTTGTTCTATTGCACTTCTTTGTTGATCTTGGTTTGTTTAATATAACAAGTTGGGGCCCTTTCAAATACCCCTACTTTACCCTTAATGCAAAAAAGATTATATATTGCATGTTTTACAATCTATGATTTTATTTGAATAATCATCATTGCTTAAGTAAGTTGTAGATTATTCTTTGTGCATCACTTGGGCTTGACATGGATTATTAGTATCATAGTAGAAAGTCTAGTATATCATGCTAGGATACCAAATGCGAATACACTCCTTTAGGGGGGCCAATTGAATCAACATTAAACACATTAGTCCATGCTAAACTTACCAATCTTCTAGAGTCATTAAATGGGGATGAATCTAGCTTCAAGTTCTCATGGTATGATGATAATTATTATTGCGAATACGATAGCACAAAAGGTCATGGTATGCCAGATTGTATCAAAATCAAGAACCTCATCCAAGACCTCATTGATCAAGGAACTTTTAATTTATTTTCTATATTTTAAAGTTAAAAAGGATTTGCTGCTCTGATTTGTGTTGGAAATGCCGAGTCGTTCCTAGAAATAGTCAAGAAAACCAAGTTTTGTTTCAGAGAAGTTTTTCAGGAACAACCTGACATTTCCACCAAGCTATGCTTGCCCTAAGAAAAGGGGGAGAAATTGGAGTACGTACATTCCAATTTGAACTTGCAGTCAAATTTCGGTGCTATGAATTACATAGCTTGTTCAATTAAGTTTTGTACTCGGTGATAAATCTTTCAAAAGAATTTTCAAATAAAATTCTCTTTTCATAAGTTCTCTTGTTGGTTCAGCTGGTGATGTGGCACACAACTTAGCTCTGTTTTTTTCGTAATTTTATACATTTAATTTAAATTAGTATTTTTATGTGAATTTCCAATCCTTCTACTGATCGCCATAAGTTAAGGGGCTTGAAAGTAGAGGCATATTGACAATGTCTCTACCTCATCCATCCAATGAGAAAATCAACATACCTCAAGATTTGCTTCATAATAATGATCATAATCCCTTACCAATGTCTAACAATGATCCATTCCAAGAAAACTTATCATTTGATCTCATGGTTGAAGATATTGACAAGGTTTCTACCACAATTGTTGAGGATAAAATTCAAGATTCATTCGCTAATGATCATGTTGACAATGTCTCTACATCCCCCACTGAGTTAGATGACATACCTCAAGAATTTATTCCAAAGCTTGATCGACATCTTTCACCAAAGTCTAGCAATGATCCTTTCCAAGACATATTGACATCATTTGATCTCATGGATGCCAATATTGAAGAAATCCTTAATTCAACACTTGATCCAAATTCGCTTGAAGATCAAGAAAATATTGAGTCGATACCCATGCATAATGAAGACATTCAAGAACCCTTTGCAAGAAATCCATCCTTTGAAATTGATCCATGTCAAGAATATGAACCAAATCATATTGAAGATAACACCACATAGAGTCAAGATCAAGGATCCATATCTCCAAGATACTACCATGATCTAATGGGTAATCTCCAATCCATACAAGATGTCACAAATAATGATCATATCCATATATCACATACTCCTCCATCTACCCATGAGATGCTTATTCCTAATGGACATGTATATGATCTTCATCCAAAACAAGAGTCTCATACTCTTGATATCATTGCCAAGGAACAAGGGTCTCCTACTCTTAATATCTTTACACATGATCAAGGCATAGCATAATCCATAGACATATCAAAAATTGATCATGAAGAAGACCTCTACATGAATGGTGAATCAGAAACATCCTTGAAGAGCATGTAGAAATGGATCATGAGGAAGACTCCTATATGGATTGTAAAGCATCAACACCTTTTGAAGAAGCATCAAAATCGGACACATCCTCCATACAGATTGAAGAAAGTGAGTATGAGGATATAAAGCATTATCAAAAATCAACAAAATTAAACAATCTTGAACAACAAGGAAATGGTTCATTGGTAGTAGAATCAAAGCATGTTAGTAATACTCCCATAATACAGGGAGCAACTTTACCGAGCACACACACCAACATGGGGAGCACATAGAGTCCTTATAATGAAATGGCTACAACACTCCAAACTTTCATATCATGAATCATTGTCCATGCATCATTCCACCCACTAATTGGGACCAACCACAAGAAAGAGATCTATATCAAAGGAAAGAGAAAATTATTAAAGAAAAATAATCGACAAAGAGAAATGGACAAGAAAAAATCAAATGGATACCAAAGAAAAATAAAGGAAATCATCAATGTCATACCCTAGTCAATTAAAGAAACTATGGGGCAAAGTCAAAAAGGGAAATGTATCCATCAAAAATGTCTAGTGATACAAAAGAAGGCTTTAAGAAAGACCTACAAGGTATATCAAGAATTTGGTCCCAATCGAATCTCCATATCCACCCATCATTGCTCATCATCCCAAGTTTGGAGAATCAAAGATTCCAAACTATTGACCAATCCATTTGCATCTCATATCTCTCAATGCATTCCACCATCTACTTCAACATCTATGGTATCTAAATCTCATATTGACCATGTATTGGCAACAAATTTTTATCATAAGGACTCTAAAGGCACTCTATCGTGATGTGCGCATCTAGGTAAGGTTGACTTCAATATCGATAAAGAAGACAAAATCTAGGGGTTGCATTCAAGCACATGTATCTTAGCAAAAAAACTCCTCCAAGAAGGATATCAGTGGCACATCGTGATAGAAACAAAATCTATATTAGCACAAAAAAAATCTACATCAACACAACCAGGTGGTTCAACATGAGCATAAACTTTCAAAAAATAAAATCAAAAATCTAAAAATCAAAAAAATCAAAAAAATCAAAAAAATCAAAAAATAAAAAAATAAAAAAAATAATCAAGAGAAAAATAGTCCTCTAGTGAAAACCACTTTGGCAGTGCTTTGGAAAAGTACCATGATGAAAACCTAGCAAATAGGCATCATGATTAGAATCGAGCACTTATATGCACCATTTCAGGTGGAAGCATCTCATCCCATCCATAATAAATCCCACATTCCATCCTTCTTATCCATAATAAATCGAGGAACCCTTCAATATCCAATCCATTTTCATCCAATCTAACTTATCTTGATCTTGGAAAAGGTTCATTATGTACTTCACACTTTCTTATGGTAAACATCTTGACATGGATCACTATCATTGATCCTATCCTAACCAACATTATCTGAGCCATGAGGCATTTTCCAAAGAGGCATACTCTATCCAAACATGTTATCCTATCAAAAGATAATAATTGGCATCATTTGCATACCTATCCATCAATCCATTCATTTATCCATGCATCCACCCATATCATTCCATACATTGCTAGACACTGGGGGTAGACACTTACATATCACTTCAAAAATAAATCTTGAGCTATATCCTATAGCTCATGTGGTGATCTAAACATTTTCAAAATGAAAAATCAAATTGGTCAAATCATTTGTAAGAAAAAATCTAAATCACTAGCCCATGACACATTTTGATGAGAATATTTTCCTTATCAAGCTTTATCTTTTATCAAACATCGATCCAAATAATTAATATCAGTTGCACTTACCTTGCAGTTCAATGTCACATCAAATCATTCCAATAGATTTTTTTCCAAGCCTAGCTTCAAAATCTTGATCTGTCTTATCCAATCAATCCATCACCATTTTGGGATATATCATTTCCCAATCCTTGTGTTGTTCAACACCATCCTTGCATTGTTGTGCATCCTCAACAATGTTATCACTATCAATAATCTACCAATTAGATCAATAAATCCTAGCTTGGTTTTCAACAAAATCCCAAACAAACCACTGATATCACCACATCATGTGAAAAATTCATATACACTCATCAACATCATGTGAAAAATCCAAAACATTCAAAACATCTTCAAATATCCAAAACATCCAAAACACATCAAAATCCCTAAACAAGTCAAAATATCAGAAAATAAAAAACATTACCTTGTCAAACTATGTTGTCTTTGAGCTTGAACGTAGGCAAGGCCATCACTGATGTGCCCCTGAGACACATTAAGCTAGTCCTTAGGAGTTTGTCATAATAAATTGACAATCCATCAAGTGTTCACATCTCATCAATAAACAATTATTGGTCAAAGTTAGCCAAAATACATGGTTTGTAACGCCCTGCCACGTAACCCTAAAGGAAGTTGCAATTAACTACTCAAATGCACAATTTTTTTCTGTTTAAAGTACAATTAACATGCAAGCTCACTACTCATTTCCAAAAACCTCTAAGATTACGAGACTGAGATTACTTTAAAACCTAAACAAAAAACATGAATAAATCTATAACATTTATCTACTTACGAAATTAAGAACACATACATTCCATACATGATAAATTTCATCATCACAAGAAGAGATACAATAAGATTTCAAATAATAATAATGTAACAAAAGATTACATCTCTCATTCCCCGAATGAGGTAGATCCAAAAGCATGATTACATATTACATCTTCCACCTCAATAAAAAATGAAGGGTAATAAATTACAAGAATCAACTGAAATGAATATAAGCATGAAATGTAATTGGATCCCACGAGCTCTCCAACTGGAAATCTCGTCAAAACAAACAAGAAGAAAACCCAATAGAAGAAGGTGCACGTTCCACCCAACCAAGTGGTACCCAAAGGTCCACCCCCCATGCTAGGAGATAGTAACAAGGGTTCCTAGACAAGACCATCTACCTCTAGACACAGGCTAAAACATAACAGAACCGAATCAAATACAAATACAATACTAACACAATGATTACAATGCTTCCAGTGTTAAATACTCAACTGCATCACTAATACAACATACTGCTGACTTAGGAGAAGTGTCATCACAATGCTACATAGGATATCCTGGTAAGTCTTCTTAGGCCACGACCCCCATCTCGGGATATTCTGGAAACCTCTAACGACTCTTGACCCCTCATGCAAACCAATGCGGAATCAGTTACCTCTCGTAGAGACAAGATAATGATCTTTCCATTCCAGGACTTCTCGTCCCACCCCAAGTCTATACAAGCCCTTGTATCCATGAGCAAGGTACAATTATTCTTATTAAGTGTTGATACTACCTATTCTTCTAATAAGTTCATTTACATTATCACTAGATTAACTAACTTGTAACGAGTTACCCTGGCACCACTTTGTGTGTCGACCCTCATTACAAGTCACTCCTCTAAGACAACACATGAAATAACTCCACCACCCAAGGGTACACTAGTGCGACCTAAGGATATTAAATCCCTATCCAACACATGAAGTCAACACATCCCCATTCATGGTAACCGGGTAATTAACTGGATACAACTCTACGCACTACCCAAGGCATCTCAAAGGCTGACTATCAAAATACGACAACCCCAACTAATTAAAAAACCCCATCTGGAAGACTTATTAACCCCTAATAAACAATTTCCCCCAAAGCGAAAACAAAAGAAATGATATTTAAAAGGGAAATTAAACAGGAATTAAATCTACTTTGGATTTCCTAAATCCACTTCCTTTAATAAAATTCAATAGTTTATTGTCTCAATTAAACTAGTTTAATAATGTCTCTTTCAGACAAATAAAGAAATTTAAACCAAATATTTAATTCCTTAATTGCTTTAAATATTAATAAAATAAACATTCACTCGATGTAAAACATACTACTTTCAAATCATCTATTTCTTCCTTTAAAAAATAAATCATTTAAAAATCAAATAATTTCTCAATTAAAACACATTACTTTTAAATCCAACATTTGATGTGATAAAACATATTATTTTAATCATTCCATAATTCGACTATTACATATTAATTTAAAATTTCTTCAATTGCATTTAAACACACCATTATTTAAATCGACAGTTTAATATATATATAATAATATACATATAATATATATCCTCATATTATATGTATACATACATATATATTATTTATATATTATATATATTATTAATTATATATTTAATATTTTAATATTATATGAATATAATATAAAATATTAATATATATTTTATTATATATATATATGTATTAATATTTAAATATTATATATATATATATTTTTAAAAAGCGAATTGAAAAGAGTTTAGGGCACATATTTTTCTAGGGGTGTGCACCGTGTTTAGGGTGGGCGACTCTGTTTACAATCGACCCCATACCTAGGCCGACTGTGTGTTACACAGTTGGACCCCCTAAGGGGAGCCGACTGTGTTATACATAAACAAACCCCTTGGTAAGGGCACGACCGTGTGTGGGACGCGTTGGGCACCGCCCCCCACACGCCTCCCAACTGAAATTTCAGTTTTTTTTTAACATATTTTTTTTTTCCCCAGCCTTGCAGATTTCGAAATCCGTATTTTTAAAATAGGGTTTAATTTTTTTTTTTTTTTTAACAACATAAGCCCAAATCCAAACATATATATATATAAATACCCACATAAGAAATTTACAAAATTAATTGAGCAAATAATTCTTAAAAATAATTATTTACAGCCATATTTTCAATTTTTTCTTGAAGAAGATCATTTCCAAACAGAGGTTTCAAAATTTTGAAACAAGATTTAACATGGGTTTTTCTTGCAAATCAAACAAAGTTTATATATTTTTCAAACAACATATAAAAATTGTGAATCTTTTCAAAAATGGAATAAATTTAAGCAACATGAACCTAGTTGCCAAGAGTTTGAGAGGTTGACAAAATGGTGCAAAGCCTCCTCCTCAGATTCAAGTTCCTTCTCAACAATCCAACTTAGTTTCCTCAAAAAATCCAAATCCAAAAACCAAAAACTAGAATTCCTTCCTCCTTCCTTCCTCTTTTTTTCAAATTTTCATGGTTATAGCCAAAATTCTATGAATTTTGTTTGAAATACCTCTTCAACCACCATCACAAATTTTGAAAAACAAAATAGAAAATATCTCAAATTTATTTTTGCATTCAAATTTTCAAAAATGCAAATTAAAAGCTTTTTCCAATTTTCAAAACAAAATATCTATTAATTCCAAAATGAATAACTATTTCAATTCAACTCAATTAATTTAATTAATTCAATAAAATAAATACAATCCAAAGATTAATTTATTTTACTAATTAAATTAAATTAATTAATTAATTAAATAACATCTTATAACATATAAAACCAGATAAATTTAATAAAAAACTTAAATACATAAAGCCATTTATTTACCTTTTTAACTTGCAATAAACTAATATCAAGGCAAAATGAACAATATTAAAACAATCGAACCAGACTTAAAACCGACGAAACACTATGACCAAGGTGATGACTTGACACGAAAAACCTAGCTACTATCTCCCAATCGAATGCCGTTGGGCAATGGACACACTCAAACCTGTGAAACTAGGTGGAGTCGATGTCCTGTACCTATAAACCTGTGAACAAAGAGTATATCGAACATGTATATATGTATCATAATAAAGCACCCTGTGAAGAGGAAATCGCGGAATCGCAGGGCGCTCGCAAGCGAGTGGTGCAATTTCATCCCCTTCACCAATATAGTGTTACAAAACTGACGAATCTAATATCAATAGTTTAATCAAAAGCATTAAACAACATTAATTCAACTATAAACTATGCTAATCTAAAGCATGCCATAATGATAACATTAGAATAAAATACCATCACGTCAAAATATAACATCGCATTGCTTTGTAGTTAGTGATCAAATGGTAACCGAGTATCATAGTCAAAGTACTAACAACAAACAAGGCATAATGAAGTAGAACACTGTCTAAACAAAAGAGAAAAATGGAGGGGTGCTACATGGTCTCTATGTGTATAATGTAGGCAAGGCTAATCTTTGATAAGCCCCTGAGGTCCTAGGCCAGTCCCTCTTAGGTCTTGGTAAAAACTCAGAAAACACAAAAACATTTGAAAACTGAGAAAACCCAAAAATATTTGAAAACTTTGAAAACCCAAAAACATTTGAAAACTTAGAAAACCCAAAAATATTTGAAAATTTGAAAACTCAAAACATTGGAAAAATCCAAAAAATTCTAAATAGCCTCACATAACCTGAAAACTAAACATTCACATATACCTGAAAAGATTAAAAATAGCCTCAAAACATTAGAAAACATCAAAATATTGAAATATTTCAAAAACTCCAAAACCACCCATCCCATTTCGCTTTCACCCACAATAAAATTCCATCCATAATAAATCAATAATCACACTCACCCTCTGGTAACAAAAACAAAAAAAAAATACAGCAATTAGCAAAAGTAGAACTTTTAAATGTAACAAAAAAAATCAAACTCTTCATCATTATAAAAAATGTCAATCAAATCTTATATCAATAGCCTTTCAAACAACCTATCAACCTACTTTGCATCCACTAACATGTCCTATGATGCATCATTCCTACAATGGGCATTATCATTGGTAATCATTTTGGATTCTTATCCTAAACAAAACACTTTACACCTTTCGACAAGAGATATAAATAACATTAATTATTTGTTTATTTTGATCGTGTCTTATGATTTATCTTGTTGACCCATTCTGAGGACCTCTGGATGATGTCTATAAAAATATTTAGAGAGAAAGGAATGGAGCATTGATCATTATCTTTCATTTTCTATGCTTGTGGGATGTTCTTGTAATATAACCTTGGTGAATACTTGCTTTGTTGTGTGTAGGGAGGTCGTTTGGAATACATTGTTGACTATTGCATATGCTTTGGTCCGAAATGTTCTAAACTTCTAACCTACATTCCAATGAGGTTTTTGTATGTCAAGGTGAGAGCAAGATACTCATATTTTTTTGCAGAGTCAAAGTCCATCACATTAGATACAACACCATCCTAGTTATTGATACCTTGATGCATTGTATCTATCTGTTATATCAAAAATAAGGAATGAAGTGTTAGATTTATCAATTGAAAGGTACATGAGCCATACATAATAATATTATTAACATAATGAAATGGTTAATTAGGTTTAGATTCATTTCCTTTCTTTATCTTGTAAATTCCTTTAATTCTCCTTTGAGTACAAGATCACCAATTTAGAACTCTCTAGCTCTAATTTTATTATTATAGATTCTCCAAAGCTAGTTTTATAAGATTTCAAGTGATTAAATATATTTTGTTGCTCATCTATAATCTCTAACTGATGTAATAATTCAAATTGATACTCATGATCATCAATAACATTCTACAATCAAATGCATAGTGATGGGGTGCCGATTTCAATTGGCTAGATGGCTTTAGCACCAAATATCGAGGAATAAAAAGTGGCACTAATAAGAGTGCATATGCTGGTGTAGTATGCCCAAAGGTTAGGATTGAAATGGAGGTGTCAATCATGACTAGTGTCATTGAAAATATTCTTGAGGATTTTGATGAAATTATTGTTATTTCCCTTCACTTAGTTATTAATTTAGGGGCGATATGGAGTAGATGAGTGATGCTAGATGTGGAAGCATTTGCAAGGACTGAGAACTTCACAATTTTTTAAAGGTTTACCATTTTTGGTGATAATGGTGGATGGAATACCATAATGGTAAGTGATATGGTATATGATGAATTTAGATAGTTGGGTTCTAGTGGTGAACATAAGTGAGATAAATTCAACCCACTTTCTGAAATACTTAGTAGTGATGATTGTTGGTGTAAATAAATTCTTGTACCTAGTTAATTCATTACTAGGGGTTTTAGGGGAATTATTTTTTTTTAAGTTTACTTAGGTTCTAGGAAGGAATCTTTCTAGATGGTATTAGTTTGCATTAGATCTTATCTTATATTTTTAATTTTAACACATGTGTCATAAGTAGTTATGATATGTTGTCACATGACATAAGATTAAGACACTTGTCATAATCTTGTTTGATCTTGTGTCTCACCTTGGCTATATAACTAGGTGGTCTCATGTGTAAATCAACAAGTGTCATATTGAATTCTTGGATAATCAGTTCCATTGTAATCTTGAGCATTGCATATTGATCTCTCTTATGCTTTCATGAAGTTCCTAGATCTTGGGTGGCTCTAATATTTATCCAAATCTTGCATGGCATATATTTATTCTATACCAACTCTTATAGTGATGATGAAATTATGACCATTAGAGGAGAGAGGGTGGATCTTGCTGATGGGATCTAGACCCCATTAAGAGAAAGGCCATTGTGTGGTAATTGGTTGCAAATACCATGTAGGAATTTGAATGATATTTTCATCTTGTTGGTATGCTAAGAACTAGTTGACATACTAACATAAATCATGTTCTATAATAGGCCATTAATACCTCTTTCTAAGAAGCTTCTTATCTAGTAATGTTCCACTAATATGTGCTCCACAAATACCATAATTTACCTCTTGGAGTGTAAGGTTTACTTATACCATGTTTAAAATTATAATATGAAACCATCATAACCTTGTCAATAAATCATGCATGCAAGTAGGGTGAAACTAGAGGTGCATTGGATGAAGGATTTGCAATGGTTGTGAGATAGATTAGGTGGGAGGGCTTGATCATGTAGATAGGTATATATTTCATGGTACCATGGTGATTTAGGACAAATAATCTATTGGATGTTGTTGATATGTGGCTTTCATTGATGTCAACATTATTAGCATTGATGTCTTAAGGCTGTACATGTCAAGGATATTGAGAAAATTGTAATAAAATAAGTTGCAGGTTATTAGTGAAGCAGTAAAGTTCAGTATGATGGAGAATTCAAAATATTGATGATGAGAAGTTGCGGATTAAAGGGTTTGTTTTCGATCCTATCTAGTTTAGCCACCAAAAGTTTCAAAGGTTCGCATGAATATTTGATCAAGTTATGAGTTTCTGTGTTCTGACAATTTTTCTATTGCTTAAGCTAGTGTTTTTGAAAGAAGATAATGTGATTCTTGTAATCTGAGTTGATGTGAATGCTTCTATGGTGTTTCACTATGCTTGTGGATGTTTCTAGATCATGTTCTATCTATGTGGTTGGTTTGCATTGTTCGATGTGCTCGCGATTGAATATTTTCTCTTGCATGTTCATGTTTTTCATGTTCATGGCTAACAGGGTGATTGTAGCGTGTTGTGGATCTTTGAGGAATAATGTTTGAAGGTGTCTCATGTTCGAGGATGTTGTTTTGGGTCTTCATTATGTTGTGGACGACTTTGGTTGATTCACATTAATAATTATTTATGTTTTGGGCCAATAGTTTGTATTCATTTATATTTTATTGAAGCCGACATGTAGATGTTGTTGTTCTTGGTTGCGGATATATATGAGCGATTGTTTTATCATTTGTGATAAGAGATGTGATGTGTGTGATGTGAAGCAAAGTGTGCAAAGTGTGAGTTCTATGTGCGAATAAAGTTCAAATCATTCAAAGGCAGAAGTTAAGTGTGAAGAAGTGTGAGAAAATTTTATGTGCTTAATCGAAACTGTAATTAGGCATTAGCAGATGCTATCTTCTTAGTTCAAAATATCTAGATGGCTTTAATTTGAATGTAGTTGTAAGATAGTGTGTCTTCCTTGGGAAATAAGCCTTTTTGTATTTGAGTAGTGAGCTCTAGGCAGTGTGCCTAAATGCATGTGCATTCCCCATTTGCTATAATTTTAACAAAGTATAAACTTGTGGATTGACCTCCACCATGGGTTTTCTCCTAATAGGCTTTCCATGCAAAAATATTGGCGTTATGTGTGTTTCTACTGTGGTGATGGTTTTTTATTTCATGTTTAATTATCAGATATGAGAATAAGTTTAATAAGTTTAAATTTTTGTGACAACTAATTCACCCGCCCTCCGCCCCCCCCCTTTAGTTGTTTTCCCTTACATTGCCAACAATTGGTATCAGAGTAGGTTCCTTGGAAGAATTTGAATTTTAATAGCTTGAGGTGATCTAGGATGGTGACATGCAAGAAGGATAGCCCGATATTTGATGGAACAAATTATTCTCTATGGAAGACACAAATGGAATGTCATCTAAGATGCATTGGTGAATCTTTTTGGAACATTATGAACAATAGGTATATCATCCCATAGAATAATCCTTCTACTTTTGCTGAGATTAAAGATGCTGAGTACAATATTAGGGCTAAGGAAGCATTGTTGAGTGCTTTAACTGATTCTGAGATGACAAATGTAATGGATTTTAAGACTACTTATGAGATCTGTAAAAATTTGGAAACTTTAAATGAAGGAGATGCTCATGTGAAGATTGTTAAGCTGCAAAGTCTGAAAGGGAAATATGAAACATTGAAAATGGGTGAAGATGAGAACATTACTATTTTCATGTAGAGAGTGAATGAGCTTGTGTGTAATATCAGATGCACTGGTGGAACATTGGAAGAATCAGAGATTGTTGCTAAAGCGCTCAGATCATTGCCTTCTACATACAAACACAAAGTTGTTGCTATTGAGGAGATTTGAATTGTGACAAATGTAACCAAAGACATGTTGATTGGTAAGCTTGTTGCTTTTGAGTTTAGTGAGTTTGGTGATGCTCTTCCTAAGATAGAATATGTATTCAAGGCTACTACCTCCGGAATAGATAAGAAGAGATATGATCCAGGAGAAAGTGTGGATGCTAAAAAAAATTTGCAAACAAAATCATCTCAAACAATTTCATGTTGTTAGCATGAAAGTTAGTTTAAAATAATAAATTTAACATCCCTATGAGATATTCAATCATGTCTAAATATGCAACTAATGAGCATAAAAGCAGGTTAAACAGAAGCATATAAAAACACGATTAAACCTTCATCCCATAGTGGATTGGTGCCACCATTGTTGTGTAGTAAGCAACCCTTTCCCAATCCTTGAACAAGCTAAATGATGGTATGAGTAAGATTAATTCTCAAATGAAGAGAATAACCTTGCATGAAGATGTGGATATTGAACTAAATTTGAGTATAGTAAGTCTACTCAAAATTGTGGATGGATAATAAGGAGAGAAGCTTCCAATTTATAGATTTCTAAACTAGAAAAGAGAGTAAAATAGAGCAATGTGGGATCATTCAACATCCAATGGCCAAGTGCCATTTGTCAAGATGTGAATGGCTGAAGGTTGTGCACATTTTGGCCAAAGTGCCAATAAATGCAATTAGGTGGCATTTCAAATTTGAGAAATGACATGTGAGAGGGAAAAATGAATGAAATAAATGCCACTTGGCTCAATGCACAAGGACATGTAAGAGGAATGAATGCCTTGTTGGATGTACAAATCCACTTGGCCTTTTTGAATTCAAAAGAGGAATATTCTCTTTTTGATGCTTTGTGAAGGAAAATAGGAGAATTAATAAATCAAAGTAATTGATTTATTGTGCAAGTTGCATTCTCTAGAGGATTTTAGTGAGAGGGATTAAATTAATCATGGATTTGATTAGCTTAATGAAGAATTAGGTGATGTGACAATTTAGACTTAGATTTATGAATTGATTCAAGTCAAAAATTGAGAGGAAATGATTTATTAAACAAATGATTTGATTTATTTAACCAAAGAGAATAATGTTAGATTAAATCAAACAAGGTTTAATTTAATGAGAAGACTTAGGGATTAATTAAATAAAATGATTTATTTAATTAAAAGAGGAATTACAAAAATAATTAAATAAAATTGATTTATTTAATTAACAGGAGATGAAGAGTGATGAATTTAATCAAATACAGATTGTTCGATTTCATGACTAGCAAAAGAGATGATTCAGGATGAAATGGTGTTAATAGATCAGGGTTCAATGTGTCAAACTGAATTGTACATTTTCCATGTCTACATTTTGCCCCTCTTTGAAGCAATGTACTTGTTGCATTGATTCAAAGAAATAAACTGCTATGATCAAAAGTTAAAAATTTCTCAATTTTTCAAATGCCCCATTGTTGCCCCAACGGAAGGATAATGCTGGATATATTGCCCCCTCGAGAGATCGAACGAAAATGTTCAATTTTTCAATCGAGATCACGATAAAATGCGAGAGGAGTGGTTCTCTTGATCAGAGGATGAAATTTCTTTGATGTAGACAAATCTGATGATGTATAGACAGTCATCGGCCATGGGTAGCCTCGTGTATATTTTGATACAGTGCACCGATTTTAGATAGACATGTTAGTAAAGAAAGAAAAATAAGAAGAATAAGATGATGGAAGGAGGATCCACAGAAGTTCACATTATTACCGATGATGATGATGCATTGCTTACCAGGAATTGGGATTTTCAAAGGGCCAATTACTTTATGTTTGATAACACACATAGGTACGATGCATCAAGGTATAAAGGACCAAGATGGTTTTGTACCTAGTGTGATGGACTTTGACTCGAAAAACAGATAGGAGTACTCTTGTTCACACTTGAAAAACATAACCTTATTCAAAATGTAGTTCAGATATTCTAGACATCTCGGGCCAAAACATAAAAAGACCAGCCTTCTTATGTGGTCAACAAGATACCTAAAACATTCTTCCTACAAACAAACAAAGTATGCCTTACAAAGTTATTTTACAAGGATATCCAACAAACATAGCAGATAAAAAGATAATGATCATTGCCCCATTCCTTTCTCTCTAAACCTATTTTCTTTAGGCATCATCGAGAGGTCCTTGGAATGAGCACAAAATAAGATAAGTCTAAAAAGACCAAAATAAAGTAAACAAACAAGCTAATGTTCTTCGTACCGCTATCCAAGGCTAACTACTGTGAGGGGTACCCGATGCTTATGTCCATCACAGGAAAGCTTCATCCTAGGACATGTAGTGATCAGGGTTTTGGTGGGACTGATTGGGTGATAAGCTATTGATACTCTGAGTTGACCAACTTGCTTGCTTACTGACTTAGACTTGAGACTTCTGACAATTAAGTGTTCACTTTAGAACCTGCTAAACTTGCTTCTGACTGACTCACCAAAGGGTGAAAGCGATGATGATTTATTATGAGTGATGACAATCACGGGTGAAAGCGAGATGAAATGGATGCACCATTTTGGGTTTTTCAAATGTTTTGAGGTTGTTTTTTTTTTTTGGTATTTTCACATTTTTCAATGTTTTTGGATTTTTAAGATTTGCAATGAGCAAACTAACTTAAAGACCTATCCTAGGGGTCTCGGGAGCTGATCCGTAGATTAGCCTTGCCTATGTTATACATGCAGAGACCACATAGTTCGATCGATGGTGGATTGACTTGATGATAAGATGGATGGGCAAACGGATTGCCCCCCTTTTTATTGCTTAAAGGACTGACTTAAGATGCAGATTAGGCGGGCAAACAGATTGCCCATGCGACGGATGCCTAAAGGACTGACCTAACCATCTCAGGGGATGATCAAAGATCAACCTTGCCTACGTTCAAGCTCAGAGATGACGTAGTTCGACAAGGTGAAAACTGACAAGACCAGATGATGAAATTTTGAAGATTTTCTGATATTTTGACATGTTTTTTGATTTTTTGATGAAATTTTGAATGTTTTTGGATTTTTTGATTTTTGGAATGTTTTTGGCTTATTTGATGAGTTTTTGAATGTTTTTGGTTTTTTCTGATGAAATTTTGAAAAAGATCACGAGAATATACATGAATCGGATCCGATGTTGCGAGAACGTGCCCCCAGTGTGGTGCAATAGACTACTTTGATAAAGGTAGGACATACTGACCTTTGAAATGCTAAGTAGTTCCAATGGTGGAATATGGTGCAGGTACCAACATAGGCTATGGTATGGATGTGAGCGGATGAGTGGAATGGTGATGGAATGGATGAGTCATGTAGATCCTTATAGATGGGGAAGGTGCTTTATTTACACTTGACGCCTGTTTGCCAGGTTTTCACCAAGGTACTTGTCCAAAGTGCCACTAAAGTGGTTTTCACTAGAGGACGATTTTTTTCTTTATTGTTTTCAATCATTTTTCTGATTTTTTTGTTGTCACCAAGATGCCTGTTTGCTAGGTTTTTATTGAGGTAACCATTTTTTTAGGAATTTTTTTGATTGTTTTTGTATTTTCTGGTTCTATACCTTGCAAGATTTAGGCATAAAACTTTTTGAGGTGTGAACTATTCATGGGCTCTTGCAGGGGCTCGCCTTCTGGTGTCAATAACTGATATGCCCCCGATTTGCAGCTTGCAGTGATGATAAAGGGTCCCAGCCAGTTGGGCTCAAAATTTCCCTTTGTATCTGGATTTGGCACGTTCTTTTGGTTTTCTTTCAGCACGAGGTCACCAACTTGGAAAGTGCGTTGTCTGATCTTCTTGTTGTAGCTCCTTTTTAGGCAATTTTGGTACACTTGTAGATGATTAAGGGCATCCATGTGCCTTTCATCTAGTAATTCCAGCTCATTAAGTCTTGTGACCTTGTATTCCTCATATGTGATAAGGTTTTGCAGTGATATCCTTAGTGATGGGAGCTCGATCTCAATGGGGAGTATGACCTCTGATCCATAAACCAGAGAGAATGGGGTGGCGCCTGTCGGCGTGCGGATGCTGGTGCGGTAGGCCCACAAGGCGGGATTTAACTATAGATGCCAGTCACGACCAGAGTCATTGATTGTTTTCTTGAGGATTTTCAAAATGGTTTTATTTGTAGCCTTTGCTTGGCCATTGCCTTGTGGATAGTATGGAGTGGAAAAACGGTATTGGATTTTGAATTTTTCACACAACTCACGAACATCCTGATTTTTAAAGGGTGTCCCATTATCAGAGATAACGGATTGAGGAACACCGTATCGACAAATGATGTAATTCAGGATGAACTTGGATATTTGTTTTCTCGTGATGTAGGTCATGGGAATTGCTTCGACCCACTTTGTGATATATTTAGTGGCGGTGATGATGAACTTATGGCCATTGGATGAGGTGGGCGATATTTTACCAATGAGATCGAGCCCCCATTGTGAAAAGGGCCAAGGTGTAACAATGGGATGCAGTTCTTGAGCTGGTGCATGAATAAGGTCATCATGCTGTTGGCATTGCAAGCAGACAAAATTGTGCGCCTCTTTTTCCATCGTCGGCCAGTAGTACCCTGTTCTTAGCAACTTTTTAGCCAAGGTCATACCACTTGAGTGTGACCCACATGTGCCATTGTGTACCTCAGTTAGAGTAGTCAGGGATTCCTCGGGTTTTAAACAATGTAGCAGGGTTCTGTCGGCACTCCTACGGAAGAGGGTTTCTCCTAGGATGATGAATCGTGAAGTCCTTTTTATGAAAGTGCATTTTAGGTTCGGGGTGATGTCAGTGGGGAGGATTCCTAACTTTAGGTAGGTGTATATATCATGATACCAAAGATCACCAGGACCAACGAGTTCACACATGTATTCTGACTTTGGTACCTCGAATGTGGGTATGAGAAGCTGCTCTACAAGGAATTCATGTTTCGAGATGTTACGAGGGATGTCAAGTAAGGATCCAATTGTTGCCATTGCATCAGCCACTCTGTTGTTTGTCCTTGGTATCTGCTCAAAGGTAATGTCGATGAAAGATTCCTTGAGGCTTTCTACCACCTTCTTGTATGGTGCAAGCTTATCATCCTTGGTTTGGTATTCACTGTTGACTTGGTTGATGATAAGTTGCAAGTCCCCATAGATTTTTAGTGCCATGATTCACCATTGTGCTGCAATTTTGAGGCCTATGGTCAAAGCCTTGTATTCTGCAATATTGTTAGTGCAAGGGAATGCCAGCTTGTATGATCTAGGTATGCAGTCTCCTTGCGGCGTGATGAAAAAAACACTAGCTCCTGACCCATGTGTGTGAGAGCCATCAAAGTATAACTTCCAGTGGTCTGCTGCACCAAGGTTAAAAAGGGACTCATCTGGGAATTCTGATATGAGTGGGTTATTTGTGTAGAGGGGAGCTTCTACCAGCTGATCCGCAATGACTTGTCCTTTTATGGCTTTTCATTCTACGTACTCGATATCATGTTCAAATAATATCATTACCCACTTAGCCATTCTACCTGTAAGCGCTACTTTTGACAATAGGTATTTTAGAGGGTCTATTTTGGCAATCAACTTGATTTGGTGTGCTAACATGTAGTGTCTGAATTTTTGAGCCGCAAATACCAATGCTAGACAAGCTTTTTCTATTGACGCGTAATTGAGCTCATGTCCCACCATTGTTCTGCTGATGTAGTAGATAGCCTGCTCGGTTCCCTTTTCATCATGTTGAGCTAAAAGGACCCCCAGGGCGGCTGTTGTTGCAGAGATGTATAGGATTAATGATTTTCCCACAATTGGTGGCATCAATATAGGTGGTGTAAGTAGATATTCTTTTATTTTGCTGAATGCTTGCTCGCATTTGTCATCCCATCTGAAAGCTACTCCCTTGTGAAGTAGGTGTGAATAGGCAATCTGCTTGTCTGCCAGTTGTGCTATGAATTTCGGATGGACTGGAGTCTACCTTGCAATCCTCTTAGTTGTTTCAATGTCCTTGGTGCTTCCATTTCAAGGATTGCTTTTACCTTTGCAGGGTCCACCTCTATTCCTCTCATTGAAACTATGTATCCTAGCAACTTTCCCGATTGTACCCCAAAGACACACTTCTTTGGGTTAAGTCTAACCTTATATTGTTTGATCCTGTCAAAGATAGCACTTAGAGTTGCTATATGGTCTTGTCTCTTCTTTGATTTAGCCAGTATGTCATCTACATAATCTTTGACTGTTTTATGGATCATGTCGTGGAAGATTAGTGTCATGGCTCTCTGATATGTAGCTCCTGCATTCTTTAACCTGAATGGCATTACGTTCCAGCAGTAGGTGCCCCACAGACATGTGAATGCTATCTTGTGTTGGTCTTCTTTTGCGATCAATATCTGATTGTACCCCGAGAAACCATCCATTAGGGAAAGCATCTCATGTCCGGCTGTCATATCCACTATCATGTCAATGTTGGGTAGTGGAAAGTCATCCTTGGGACATGCTTTGTTTAGGTCTCTGAAATCAGTGTAGATGCGGATGCCCCCTTTCGGTTTTGAGACTGGTACGAGGTTAGATACCCATTCTAGATAGTCAATCGGGCATATGAAGCCAACATCCAGAAGTTTCTGTAGCTCAATCTTTACAAGCAAGGCTATTTGTGGGTGCATCTTCCTTAGCTTTTGTCTGACTGGTTTTGCTCCGGGGTAAACAACCAAATGATGAACTACTACTTCAGGGTCCAAGCCTGGCATGTCTGCATAGGTCCATGCAAAATTTACCTTTTTCTCCTTTAGGAATGCTGCCAATAGTTCTTGTTCCTCTGTTTGAAGTGTTTGGGCATAGAATGTGATTTGTGGCTCTATTTCTGTTCCCAGGTTGACAGGGTTGCACTGTTCTGCCAATACTGCTGACTTCTCTTGGTGTAGAGTAGTAGGGGGGAGATTGAATCCTTCATCCTCTAGCACCTCGAGGAGGTTTTCACCATCGGATGTGTCCTTTATTTTTACTGTTTTATGTTTAGAGAGTTCCACAGTGTGGTTTTCACTCAATAACTCCGAGCTTATTCTCGATCTTTTTCTTTTGCGACTGAAGGACTCAATCGTCTCCCCATAGTATGCTTGTGTGTCCAGTGTGATGTTGAATCTAGCCTTGTGATCTCCGCATGGTATTGTATCCCTTAGTCCCATGAATTTCGAGAGAGCCTCATCATTTTCGAACGAGTCTAGAATTGGCGGTCCTCGTTGGTCGTGATCGATGAGTTGGGGGTACGCTAAGTGGATTTGGTGGGTTCATTGGACTGGTTCAGCGGGTGAGGCACTAATCATTAACAAGGTGGAATCCTCAAAAAGCCTAGGGAGACTTGCTATGGTATCCTCGTCTTCACTACTAGCACACACATCGGTAACGTCAAAGGTGTAATTGTCGAGTGGGATCCCTAAGCAAACGGGTGGTCTAGGGATTGTTGTTGTTACCTAAGGAGAGGACCGGACTGCTCTTTTGGGCGTACCTCTACCACGTACGGTTATACTTAGAGGGGTATAGCCGAGGCCAATGTTTTGCATCCTTCTTTCCACCATGATGGGCTCCAACCGTCCATCACTGTTTCTTCCTAGGCTTTCATTCCTTTATAGCCCATGCCGAACATCATTTGTAATCCTCTGTTTGTTTCCTCCATGGGTAGGGTGGGAGTGGGTCTTTCATCTTGGTACAGAGTGTTTGTGATGTCCTCCTCGTCCACATTTTCCTGACTGAGATCCCCCCAACTATGGAATCCAGAGGGTTCCATTCTAGTGTGGATCAGGTGTTTGAGTCAATTGTGGTTGCCCATGTGATCTAGGAGATTGTGGTAACTCTCCTACAACAAAAGCATTTCTCTTCATTCTATAATCACCGCATCCATTGTCCTGTATCATGTTCTTGATCTCGGATATGTCAGGGATGGCGGGTCCCTCTGTCGCAGAAGTGGAGGCGAGATTAGTTGGGTCTATGTATGAAGTGGATGGTCCTTCATCATTTTTAGGTACTTGAGGGATCTTGTAAAACTTGGCTTCCAAGTTTTTGCAATAGGCGAAAGGTTCGGGATCCCCATATATGGTAACCTCCTCGTTTTGATATGAGAACTTAATGCACTGATGATAGGTTGAGGCCACTGCCTTCATTCCATGTATCCATGGGCGTCCCAGAAGGATGTTGTATGGCAAATCAAGGTCAAGAACTTGACAGGTTGTTTCCATGGTTGTTGGCCCCACTTGGATGGGGATCTTGATAGTGCCTTGAGACACTCTTTCCTGGTCATCATATGCTCTTATGGTGATGCTTTTGTTCTTATTGATGGAATTCTCAGCGAATCCCAATTTCTTTATAAGTTTCAGAGAACAAATATTAAGACCTGCACCACCATCTACCAGGACTCGTTTGACTTTCTTTTTATGGATTAGGACTTGGAGGTGGAGTGCACGATTATGAGATGGCTGCGGAGGGAAATCTTGGTCAGAAAATGTGATGAGATTTGGGGTAACGATGTTACCCACCATAGCCTGAAATTGTTCTGTGTCAAGGGTGGCAGCAACAGTCGGTGCAGCTAGTGCTTCATCCAGGATCTGTCTATGGGTGGCGGAGATTTTTAGTAATTCCATGATGGAAATTTGTGCGGGTGTTCTTTTCAGCTAATTAATTACATTGTAGTCATAAGGGACGACCTTTGTGTTGGTAATGGGGGTCTTAGCAAGTGCCCTGACAATGGTAACTTTTTCGCCTCGTGTGGTGACTCCACAGTCATTGTTGGCTCCCTTGACATTTATGAGAGTAACCATCTCATCGACACATCCGACTATTTCTTCGTATACTAGATTAGCACTAGCATACTTTTGCTTACCCTTATTATTCCCTTGGTTATTTCCCCGTTTGTTCCCTTGGTTATGATTCGGCATCGGATTCGTGTAGATTTTCAGATCTTGGTTTCCGACCGGTTGTTCGATGTTGATGACCTTATCCTCAATGAGGCCTTGGATGATATTCTTGAGTCTCATGCAGTTGGCGGTGGTGTGTCCTTTGACTTTATGGAAATCACATAGGAGATTCTCGTTGTACCACGACGGTTTGGTCATGGGCTCCGTGTATTGTTCGGAGTTAGAGATCTTGATTAAGTTCTCCTTGACCAGTTTCTTCATGATAGACTCAATTGATTCACCAAGGGCTATGAATTTCCTCTTGGGGGGAAACTTGTTGCAGGGAGGTGGTCCTCCTTGATTACCCACATTGTTAACTTGGCTGGTGGAAGGTGGTTGTGCCACTACCGCATTAGTCTGCACATTATTATGATTATGATTTTGTGGTTGATGATGGTTTTGCTTAGGAGCACTGATAACTACCTTAGCATCGACCACGCCGTCGTTCGTGATATTTTTGTTCCTCGACCATGTTCGAGGTTTATCATTGTAGTTGTTAGATGGGCGGTTATCCTGCGGTGGAGTGAATGTTGGTGCGCCTCCTCGCGCAGTAAGGGCTCTTTCGATGTTGAGCGCCTTTGGGATTAGTTGATCATAAGATGTGATGCACTGCATTTTTAGGTAGAACGCCAAGTTTTCATCTAGGTTGGCTATGATGGTGCAAACTTGTTGTTCCTCTGGCATGGTCCACTTGCTCTGATTGGCCTTGGATCGCCATCTTTGCAAGAAGGATGCAAATAACTCTCCTTTTCTTTGTTTGAGTGCAGATAGTTCTTCTAAACTGACATCCGCACCCATATTAAAAGTGTAATTTTTAAGGAAAGCCTCCATAATTTCCTAAAATGTTTTAATGCCCGAGGGTAGGTGAGAAAACCATTCCATAGCTGGACCAGTCAGGCTTTGGGGGAAGAGCCGCATTAGATATGTGTCATCGTATGCGACTTCCATGCAGTGCACCTGAAATTCCCTGACGTGATTTTCAGGGTTGCCCGTTCCATTGTATTTATCAAATTTGGGGATCTCGAATCCCTTTGGAAATGGTACCATGGTGAGACTTCTATCGAACAGATAAGGGCACAAGTTTCCTGGTGTCCTTGTGGTTTTTCCTGCTTGCAAGTCCAACACCTGCCGCGAGAGCAGTTTGATTTGTGTTGCGACGTCTTTGCTTGGATCGGGGGGTGGGATGAATGAGCTATAAGGCGTTTGGGGAGTGCGCGTGGTGGGAGGAGTACTGGTGGGCATTTGCTGCAAGCTTGGCTGTGCATTTAAGGCTTGTTGGTAAGCCTGCATTTGTGCCAACAATGCTTGTTGTTGCTATTCCAATAGCGCTTGCTATTGGTCCATATGCTGTTGTTCCCATGAAGCCTGTTGTTGGTCAAGTTGTTGTTGAGCTAGTAACGCTTTTTGTTGGTATAGCTGCTGTTGCGCCAACAATGCTTGTTGTTGGTCAAGCTGTTGTTGTGCCAATAAAGCTTGTTTTTTAGCTTGGTGTTGTGCTTGAAAGTCTTGTAGGGCTTGTTGGTAGGCTTGTAGATGGATTGCTTGCAATTGCGCTTGGTATTGAGCTTGTGCTTGTTTTTGGGCTTGGGCTTGAGCTTGAGCTTGAGCTTGGGCTTGTGCTTGGGCTTGAGCTTGAGCTTGGGCTTGTGCTTGGGCTTGAGCTTGAGCTTGAGCTTGCTCTTGTGCTTGAGCTTGCTGCTGGAGTACTCTTTGTTGGTTTTCCTTTTGGAAGGTTTGGATTAGAGTGGTGAATGAATTTTTTGTGTTGGATTTTGGTGGGATTGGTGGTGGAACAGGAATCATGCCAACTGTCATGGTGGGTGGAGGAATTGTGGTGGTGATTGTGATTTGGGTTGTTGGAGGGCTGTTCGAGATGATTGGTCCTTGAGGAGGCATGCTTTGGGAGACTTGAGGACCAATAGATGCATTAACCATAGTGACAGGGATGGTTGCGATTTGTTGTGAGGATGTGGGCAAAAGAAACGGGTTCAAAGTGGTAGTTGGATTGCTTGGATTAGCAAAAACTTCGATGGGCAATGGTGGAAGACCTATTCCAAGAGGTGATGCAGATGCGAATGAAAGTGGGGGAAGGGATGATGCACCTATTTGGAAAGAGTAAGGATTGATAGCTTTCGTCATTCCAAGCAAACCAACTTCCTCATGCGGTGGGGGAGTCGGTATGTTCAATTGATAGGCTGGAGTGGCGTGAAATGAGGATGAACCAGCAGGATTATGAAATGTGAGTGGGACGTATGGGTGAGATGGGTTTTTTGGAATAAATGTAGCTAGTGTGGGGGTGATGATTGCTTCTTTATTAGCCACAAGGCGGTGTTTTTGCAATTCCTGGAACATGGCACTCCCCTTGTTCACATTCGGGGAGGTTAGTGTGAATCGATGTGGTGCAAAGTACTTCTTGATTGATGTTGGACAATGGGGATGCATCTGTACTAGTGCTTATGTTAAGGTCGGGAGGGGGCATGACCCCTCCTCTTGCTATCATATTTAGGTATTTGAACATAGCACTAACAACTTTGTGGTTCTCTGGATTTTGAACCATTTCCATGATTTCATTTGGTGTCATCCCCATGTCTTCATTTGTGTCATCCTCTTGATGACTCTCCTCTTGAGGATTTTGTGATGATAAGGGAGAGTTGCTTGGGGGATTGCTTGATTCTGCTAGGTTCACTTCAGTGTTTAGATGACTCATGCCCATAGAAGCTGATATTTCTTTAATATTCTCCATGTCCTTCTTGTATTGAGATCTTGTTTGGACCATAAAATAGGGATTTGTTCGATCCTAATCCTTTAGGTCCAAAGAGAAGAACTAAGGAAGTTAAAAGATAAAAGATGGTGATAATGGTGATGGGTTAAATGGATGGGATGAGTGAGTGAAACCTTTGGAGAACTTTTGAAGGTATATGCTAAACTTGTAAGGGCCTTTTTATTTGATTGATTTGTGATAATTTGACTAGATGCGTTAAGTCAAACAATATTGTTTGTGAAGTTGTTTTTCCTAGGAAGTTGTGTTATCCTAAGGGAACTTGCACAAATGGATGAATTGACAAAGTGTGTTATGCCAATGTGATTGAGAACTAATAGACTTTAAGAAGTTGTGTTATCTCAAAGAAAATTTGTCCAAAGATTTGAGACTATGTTGGCTAAGTGTGTTAAGCCAAGAAATGATGATGTTGATTTATCCCTCTAAGTTTAGCGTGATGATTGATTCTAGAGTTCTCAAAAAAGGTTTGATGATGAAATGAGATTTGGTTGATGGAGGAATGGATGAGAATGACAACTTTGATCTTGAACCTTAACCTAGATGCGACTCTCTCTCTACAATACCTCGGTATTGAAGAACATGCTAGACTTCCTATGGGAGAAATGAAAACCTTTGAAAAAGTTCGGGATTTTGTTGACAATAAAATGCATACAATGTGGGGTTGTTCCTTGAAGCTTTTCTGTAAAAGTTATAAACCAATCTTTCCCTGAATTCGAAAAGTCTCTCAAGACGCTCCTCATGAGCTTTTAGACTAAGCTTCTTGAACTTTGGCTTTGGGATTTTAATCTTGTGGGAAATCATTGGAAACAACACATGTGAAATTCAATTTGTCTTTTTATCTTGGTTAGATGAGGTTCTTTTTATCCAAGACACTTGCTTGCTTAGGTTTTCAAACTATATGTCTAGTGTCCCATTTTCTTTCTCATCCCACAAGGTCCTTTGTGTGGAAATCGAGGAAAATAGAGCAAAATTTCCGTATGTTTATCCTTATTGGAAACAAATGATGGTAGAACTTGTACACTTAGAAACCTCTAGGAATGTGATTCCTAGGGAAAGCAAGAGTGGGCAAGTTCGTCAATAGGTATTTGTTTCCCACAAGGTGTTTGAAATTTCAAGGTTTTTGTGTATGTTCATTTTTCAAAATGTTTCCAAGATCAAGCAATGTGTTTTTTCCAAGCACTTTTACACTCCTAGGTTGATGAGACAATAGCTTGTTGGGTTCCCACTTGGATAAATCCAACTGCGCATATCTTGTGCGAATGGCTAAATGCTTGACCACACTGGCTCCCCTCCATGACACTCACTTATTCGGTCAACCAAGCATTAGTACCCATGAATCTCCCATGGCATACCTTCCATTTCCACATCAAGACCGCATGTTAAGTGGGGTGGCTTCAAAGGACATAACCTTTTGCACCAATAAGATAGACAAGGTTTTGGCCTTTTTCTAAACAAGGGGTTCTAATTCGAGCATTCTGTTCGTGGGGGATTATCCAACATCGGCGAGAGTCCATTTCTGTCCATCTCGTCGGAATAATCCTCGTGATATTGGCCTTTGTTCCAATATCCACACTTATATCCTAGGTGGAAGACGCTTGGCTTTAGCATGTTCCCGATTGGGTCGTTCCCTTGGGTGATTACTTTTTCCCACAAGGCAAGCCCTCTAAGTTTAACAAAAGCGAGCTAACATATCCCGTCATTCACACAACCCTTGTTGAAAAACAAAGGGGAGAACCTCCCCAATATATCGTGCTCACACTCGCATGTTTGGTTCAATTTTAAGTGCCCAAATCAAATGTGGAGGCAATCTTTTCGACAAGTTAATATCACTAAAATGCTTTTGATTCTCAAGATCGCTATAAAGCGCGAGAGAAGCGCATACGCATTTTAATGATGTTAATTTGTTAAAAAGGTTGCAAAACATAAAAGACACATGTTCAATTTTATCCTTCAAAGCAATGATGAGTTCATTTTAGAAGCACCAAAATGAAATGTGAAGTTTGCCTTGTCCAATTTTAAATCCAAATTGAAAACTAGTAAGTGTCCAAAATTCTTTTTGGCCCCTTGGCAACTTTAAAAAACAAAGTTTGTTTGTTCTTTTTAGATCCCAAATGAAAAATCAGTAGCCTAAGGTCAAAGATTTTAACAAATTTTGAAGAAGTGTTGAAGAACACTTGAGTGTTTAGAAACACTTTGCACAAGATGAACATGAAAATTTAAACATTTTTTTTTAAAAAAAAACCCAAAGTAAAGTTATTTTTTCCTAAGGCCAAAGACTTAAATTTTTTTTTCTCAAGAAGTGTTAAAGAACACTTTTAGTGTTTAAAAACACTTTGGGTTTGTAAACATGATGTCATAATGACTCCTTCCTTTGCTCCAACCTGCAAAATGATAGTAAAACAGAGAGTGAAAAAAGGAAAAAACAGCAAATCAGGTTAAGATTAAAAAAAATATTCAAATTTAAAAAAAAACCAGACTGATCCGCGGCAGAGTTTTAGCAAATGTGGTGCTCCTTAACGGGTGCGGTACTTCTTAAAAACAGACGCGGTGCTATACAGCGCTGCACGGTCAACTGGCTGCGGTGCTCTGCAGAAACAGGGACCGCGGGTGCGGCGGAGTATCACATGCGCTGGAGTTTGGAAGTGGTGGTGTTTGGCAAAATTTGAAATTTGATGAGCGGGAAGCAATTGCGGTGCTATATGGTGCCGCGGGCTTCAGAAGGTGCGGTGCAATATAGCGCCATGTATGAGGCCGCGGTGCAATACAGTGCCGCGTGTCTGGTACGTGGTGCAATTTCCTATGTATGACCAAAAAACATGAAGAAAACTGCGGAATTTTGAAAAAAATGTGTCAAAAAAGGTTCAGCCCTCCTTCTAGCGCCAAAATGTGAACCCCTAAACCTGCAATTGCACAAAAAAGTCAAACATTGTTAGTGTTAATTCAAGAATGCATGTAAAGATTCAAGGAATTCCCCATAAAATCCACCTATTAAGCTAAAATTAGGAAAATGAAGAACATGAAACAAGAACTTGAATGAAATCCTAATTAAGCAAATGAGTCAAAGATCTTATGGGGGAATTGGTGCCAATGATATGTTGCAATTGGCCCTTTCCCAATTCCTAAATTGCAAATGTTGATTGAATGAGAGAAATGGTCAAATCTCCAAAGAGATTTGAGCATAACCTTGATACAAAATATGAAATGTTGTGAATGCTTGGTTGAAGTGGACAAAATTAGTTCTCACTTGAAGAGAGTAACTTTGCATATGAGTTGTGTATGAAGATTGAGGAGAAGAGTATCCAATTTATAGATTCAAATATTGGAAGAGATAGTGGAAGCAAGCAATGTAGGACAAAAGATAGCCCAATGTCATTGTGCCACTTGTCCAAATGTGATTGGATGAGGAATGTGCAAGTTTTGGCCAATGTGCCAATAAATGCAATTAGGTGGCATTTCAAACTTGAGAAATGACATGTTGAAGAGGGAAAAGGAATGAAGTTATTGTCACTTGGCTCAAGGTCAAGGACATGTAAGAGGCTTTTAATGCCTTGTTGGAAGGACCAAGTCCACTTGGACTTTTTGAATTCAAAAGAGGAATATTCCCTTTTTGATGCTTTGTGAGGGAAAATAGAGAATTTAGTAAATCAAATAAATTGATTTATTGTGCAACTTGCATTCTCTAGAAGATTTTAATGAAAGAGATTAACTTAATCAATGTTTTGATTAACTTAATGAAGAATTAGGTGATGTGACCATTTAGACTTAGATTTATGAATTAACTTAAGTCCAAAATTGAGAGGAAATGATTCATTAAATAAATGATTTGATTTATTTAATAAAGAAGGAATGTGTTAGATTAAATTAAAGAAGGTTTAATTTATTTAATTTAATGAGAAGACTTTAGAGATTTTTAATCAAATAAAATGATTTATTTAATTAAACAACAATGTAGGGTTAATTAAATTAAACTGATTAATTTAATCAAAGGGGGTGATAGACTTAATCCAATAAACAGTGATTTATTGAATTAAAGGATAGAAAGTGATGAAATGCTGAGAATTTGATCTAGAGGAAATGTTGTTAGTAATCGGGATCAGGTGTGCCAAAATGAACTTGTACATTTTCCATGTCTACACCGCAAATAGCCCTATCATCAAAGCAATCATCCATATGGTGATGCCAGATGCTCTGCTTGGAGGGCTTGAAGAATATTATGAAAATATGGTGGATTTTTCCAATTTCATTTCTTTTGTTGGGCTTATGGATATTGACCTTTAAGTTTCTACTTTTATTTCATCTAATAAAAGGCAAGGTAAAAATTTGCTTCAAGTTACGTTGGATAGATTCCTTATTTCCAATGGTTGGAATATCTTACCTAGTCTTTCTCTTTTTCCCCTACCTAGGATTGGTTTATATCATAATTCTATTATGCTTAGGTGGAATGATGTTGTGCTTAAAGGCCCTTATCCATTTAAGTACAAATTAGGTGGACCTCTCACCTTAAGTTTATAAGCCTTGTGGAATAATGGTGGAATACCCCTTATTACAACACCCCTATGCTTTGGTTAACTTAAAGACTAAAGTTAGTAAAAAAAATTCAAAGGGTGGAACAAGTTGTGCTTTGGAAATCCTTCACAAAAAAGGAAAAATGATCAAGGATCTGAAGGAGTTTCATGATTATATAGAGAAAGGATCGATTGATATTAACACTTTCAATAAGGAAAGAAATCTAAGGTTTGAGTTGTACAACCTTGTGAAAGGTACAACCTTGTGAAAAAGGAGATCTTGAAATGAAAGTCCAAAATCTAGTGGCTTTTTGAGGGGGATAGAAATACTAAGTTCTTTCATTAATCCACTTTAAAGCATAAGAGTAAAAAAACTATCAAAAATTTAACCCTCCAAAATGGTGCTACTTGGTGGTGCATGTTTCAAATTTTATGGCTATATGTCCTTGCTTATGCCCAAACGTTGCAAAAAATGTTGTCATTCTTGCTAGGGTTTTGCAAAAAAATAATTTCCTATGTATTGGGTCTAAAAAACCATAAAAACCTTAGCTCCTCCTTGCACTTTATTTTTAATCATTCGTTGACCTACTTACCCAGTTCCTAGTGCCCTCAGTTATTTTATGAATTCCTTTTATATCGTAAGGTAACCAACCCCCTCTACCCTTGCATAGTGTTCACTTAGTCAAATTATCGCATGTGTATATTAATAGACTTAAGTGAATCCAAGCTTATGACCATAGTGGCCCCATTGATTACCATGTGTCTTGTTTCCATTTGTTTTTGTGAGTCCATAAACAATATTTTGTTGAGAAAAAGAAGTTACGAAACCATGAAAATTTTGACGTGTGTCCTCATTTCTATTGGTTTCCGCATTTCCATAGAAGCTTATTCTCCAAAGAAAAAAGTAGTAGAATTATGAAGAGCATGGCATGTGGAATATTCTTTACATAATTCTACTAGTCCACGATTTGATTAAAAAGGGGCTTAATCCTTAAGAATAGAACCATGAAAGGGTTGACACCTGGCAACATTTGGTTTGATTTTGCGAGTCTGCAATCTCTTCAACGTGGGCTAGGTTCTTAAGTGTAGAAGAGTGGAAATGAGACATATATACCTTTCTGAGTGATTCTACGAGGATTTTCAAAAAGGGCTAGGTTTTTGAGTAGTGGTATGGCAACACATGGTATGTTTCAAGAGGATTATGTGAGTCTACAAGTTCTTCAAGGTAAGTCCCATTTCAAGCCATGAACTATGGAAGGCCACCACGTGGACTCCTAGCTGACATCATATACCTTTTAAAAGAGCTCTTCTCAGTGGAATCACATATATGAATGAATGAAATATTTTAATGATGTCCACGAGACTAAACAGTCGAAGGGACCAAGAAAAAACTAGGCCTAATCAGTCTTCATGCTCTTTTCCAAGTCAAGTCTCCTAGTATTAATTTTGACTAGAAGGCTAGCCATCTGATTAATCTTATCTTCCCCAAAGAGCTATTGCATATTATCAACTTTCAAACCATTTTTGTGCTGAGTACAAATATCCTCGTAAGTGGTGCATTTCATGATGAAGTTCCATTCTATTTCCACAGTCCCCTTATTGTAGAAAATACAAGTTCTTTCTTCCCAAGTTTCTTTGGGCATCTTCCACCTACTAGTCTCACACCTAGGGTGATGTGATCCCATCCTCAATTGTGCAACTAAAAACCTTGCTTTCCCTTAATAGCTGCACCTAAATAATTTTTTTCACCATGATCCTTTTCTAGGTTAAAATCTTTGATGTAGTAAGTTTTTTTATGCCCAATCTGATTTTCCCACATGGTAGTTCTAAATTTTTCATTCACGTAGCTTTTTATTTCACTATTGGTGCTAGGAAACTCTTGCAAATTGATGTCCCACTTGTTCATCCACTTGTTCTGCTTCATCCAAGTTTTTTTCCTATGATCTAGCGTCTCCTTCATAACCATTTTAGGCCAACGATGGTCATCCATGTTTTCAACCTTCTTTAAATAGCTTATCAACCGAGTTAACACTGATGCTTCCAAAGGAAAAGTCCTTGCTTGAGCTAAAAGAATTTAATATGGGACTGTGGTTTTAACTTTGAGACTACTTGTTATTAGATGTTTATGAATTCTTTCTAGCTGCCTCCAACTGCACTTTGACATACTGCTTCCCCACACTTCGTACCCATAAAGAACAACCAACATAACAAGCAAACCAAAAAGGGTTTTCTTGGTTTTCCAATCCCAAAGCTCAAATTTTCTACACCTATTCTATAGAAGGTAGGAGGCTTTCCAACCTCCTAGCATCCTTTTCATACAACAAGTCTCCCAACTAAGCTTATAATGAAAGTCTATCCCAAGATACTTGTATTCTTTCACAATTTCAAGCGGGCTACCTTCAAAAAGAAAGGTATTTTGTTTATCCTTTTTGTTGAATGAGAAAATCATGATTTTGGTCTTGTTGATATTCACTTGCATCCCAACCTCCTGAAAAAAGAGTTCTAGAGATTTTAAGTATTCTTGTAACCCATGAGCTATTTTAGAAACTAGAATAAGATCATCAACATATAATAGAATTTTCACCACATAGCTTGCCAACCAAATACCATCCCCATCCGTATTGCTTAACCAAGCTTCCAACTTATCAATGTATAGCTCAAATAGTGTGGGGGATAGAGGGCATCCCTGTTTAACTCCAATGTCGCTACCAAAACACTCTAACATACCATCACTAGTTCTGATTTTAGCTCTAACCTTCTCATACAATCTATGAACAACTACTCTATACTCATTTGGGATGCCTAATTCCTCCATTCTATTCCATAGTTTGTCTCTCGGTACCATGACAAAAGCTTTCTTAAAGTCTATAAAACAACAGAAGCTTCCTCACCCTGGATGTTCCATTTTTTTTCAATCAAATATCTAAGGGTGATACAGTGATCAATGGTAGAGTGTCTTGACCTAAAACCTAACTTCCCCTTTTCCCTTTTTCCCTCATTTTCTGCCCAATTGCTGATCCTTCATTCAACCATGCTCCCAAAGAGCTTGCCAAAGATAGGATTGACCATAATCGTCTAGTAGTTAGATGGATTATTGATATCACCACTTTTAAATAAAGGAATGACCACACTGGTAGTCCATTCCCCAAGGAAACCATCACGATTGACATTATTGAAAATTATTTTTATGTGAGGGGCAAGAGTCTCAATCCCCCATTTTAAGAATTCAGCTTGTAACCCATCAATGTCTTGAGCTTTACCACTAGCTAAATTCTTTATTCCTTATTTAATATCCTCCACAATGAATAGTTCCATTGATTTGTTAAGAATAGGCAGGTGGTCTTTTTCATGGATCCGCTCATAAAGAATAATCAAACCATTGGACATCCATAATACTGTTTTCAATCTTATTTTTCCTTTGCTTTAATTCTCTCCAAAAGCCATTAGGGTTCTATTTTCCAAGAGAGATTAACTCCTTCCTTCTATCATTAACATAATCAGATTTTTTTGACTGCACTAATTTTTCATAATTTCTCTTGTCTTCTTTGTCCATTCCACTCTTTTTTAACGATCTCTTGGCTGCCTTATAGTCTTCATCATACCAGGGATTTTTCGGGAAAGTGTTTGCAGCCCTCATCTTGGGGTGAGACCTTTTGCATGCCTTTAAGGCTTTGTGAATTATTGGAATCAGTGAGTTGTTATGAATGTGGATATCCACCTCTTTTGTTGTTTTGACCTCTTTTTGATTCTTTAAATCGTGGAAATGTTGTTCAAGAACAACACTAACTATCTCTCTATTTTATTTGTTCAAGAGGATTTTACCCTTGGGGAGGATTTTTTTTGTGTGTGCTGATCCTTTTTAATGTGTTGGATGATTGGGGACATGCACAACTTAACTAGAAGAGGTAAGTGATCAGATTTCATCCATATAGGGCAGTCCTTGATATCAAACTCCATCAATCTAGAGACAAAGCCTTGAGAGAAAATCATGTAGTCCACCACACTCTTCCCATTATATGTTTTTCATGTGATAGCTCTTGACTTTGGCCAATCTCTCACCCCATTGTAGATAACCATACCATATAGACTACAAAGTCCAAGTAATTTTTCCCCCAAAGTAGTCACCTCACCGTTCCCATCTTGGGATGTTCTTTCGCAACAATGACCTTCACCTTCCTCCAACCAAAGAGGGTTATTCTACCATTTTTCCTCCTTGCTCAACTGAAGAGACTGATTATTAGCTCTCCTTGCATTAAATTCACCAGTCTGAAAGTCACCCCATTTTTCAGTTATTTGCAGCCATATGTACTGCTTATTTGCATCTTCTTTTTTGAGTTCAACAATTCCCCGCCACTTCTCTCTTATTAGCATTGTAACTCCCTTGTGACCTTTACCGAAATCATTCCCTTTGTTCCAAACTAAAACTTTCTTATTGTGAACCCCAATTTCATACTTGCACAAATAAGGAAAACATAACACAATATTAGATCATATGCAAGGTTAAAACAAGGATTCCCCATGAAATTAGATTGAAACATTAATATAGGAAAAAAATGAAGAACAATGCAAATGAAAGCAAATAAATCCTATTTTAATGAACAAATATCAATCCCATGGGGGAGTTGGTGCCAATTGATGTGTCGAAATTGGCCCTTTCCCAACTCCTTTGTAAGCTTTGTGATTTGATGGAGATTGATCCATTTTGTTGATGAAGAACAAGATGAGTTCTTGAGAAAGCCTACAATAACCTAGCTAAGATCTTGCATTGAGGATGAAGTTGAGTAGAGTAAGTTTACTCAAGTTGTGGATGATATAATGAGAGGAAGAGTCTCTCATTTATAGATTTCCAAAATGGAAGAGAGATTGAAAATAAGCAATGTGGAATCATTCAACATCCAATGGCCAAGTGCCACTTGTCAAGATGTGAATGGTTGAAGGTTGAACGGATGCCTAAAGGACTGACCTAAATGTGGAAAAGACAGGCAAATGGATTGTCGATGCGACAAATGCCTAAATGACTTACCTAAATGTCTCGGGGGATGATCAAAGATCAAAATTTCCTACATTCAAGCTTAGAGACGATGTAGTTCAGATAAGGTGGAAGAATGAGAAGACTCAATGATGAATGTTCTGAAGATTTTTATTTTTTTTATTTTTTTGATTTTTGATTTTTTGAATTGTTTTTTGATTTTTGCATGATTTTGACAATTTGGATGTGGATATGTGATGATATTAGTGCTTTGTTTTGGGTTTTTGTTGAAAACCAAGCTAAGGTTGATTGATCAAATTGATGGATTCATAGTTTGACTAAGTGTGTTAAGTCAAACAAAAGTGATAATGAACTTGTAAACTCTAGGAAGTTGTGTTATCCTAGAGTAAACTCATACACAAGAGGGTGGTTTGACTAAGTGTGTCAAGTCAAATGAGGTGATGATTGATTGGATTCGATTGATCAGGATTGATGAAGCTTGATTTGGAACAAAATTGTTTTGATGATTTGATGTGACATTAAAGTACACATTAGATGCAACTAATATGGATTGTTTGGATTGATGTTTGATGAAAGATAAAGCTTGATAAAGAACATCCTTTTGTCAAAATGTTCCATGGGATAGTGATTTGGATTTTGGATCACAAATGATTGACCAATTTGATTTCATTTTTTTTAATGTTCGGATCACCACGTAAGTTGGAGGATATAGATCAAGATTTATTCCCAAACCAAGATGTAAATATCTTCCCCCAGTGTCTAGCAATGTTTGAAAAGCCATAGGTGGATTCTTGGATAGGTGTGTGGATGGATAGATAGATATGGATCATCTTGCGATAAGATAAGGTGTTCAAACAGAGGAATGCTCATTTAGATAATGCTTTAAGGTTCAAATAAGTTTGGATTGGATAGAATCAATGAAAATGACCCATGTCAAGATGTTTGTAAAGTGTTTACCAAACCTTTATCAAGATCTAGATAAGGTAGAAAGATAACCATGGGTTGGATAAATGGTTCATGGATGAACAAATGATATGGATGGAATGTTGGATTTATTATGCATGTGATAAGATGCTTTCTGTTGAAATGACACACGTAGATGCTCAATTCAACACATGACGGTTGTTTTCCAATTTTTCATCATGGTACTTGTCCAAAGCGTCGCCGAAGCGGTTTTCGCTGGAGGACGATTTTTATCTTTACTATTTTCAATCCTTTTTCTGATTTTATTTTTTTGGATTTTTATATTTTTTGATTTTTTTGTATTTTATGAGAGATCTTAAGCTCATGCTAAATCACCTAGTGGTGTTGATGTAGATGATTCTATCATAATGTGCCATCAATATCCTATTTTAAGAAGTTGCCTTACCAAGATACGTGCACTTGAATGTAGCTTTTGAGATCCTTGATCTTCTTTGTTGATATCAGAGTTAACTCTATCTTTGTGCGCACATCACGATAGAGTGCCTTCTGAATCCTTATGATGAAGGTTCATTGCCAACACATGGTCAATGTGAGAATTGGATATTATGCATCGAGGCATGTATGGTGGAGTGTGTTTAGGAATAAAAGATGGATTAGTTGATAGTTTGGAACCTTTGACTCTCCAAACTTGGGAAGATGAGCAATGCTGGGTGGATATAGAAGTGTGCATGGAATTAGTACCAACTGCTTGGTACACTTTGTATGTTGCTTGAGAAGCCTGATTTTTCCTTTGTGGACATCTTTGATGGATACTTTTCCCTTTTTTTATTTTGCCCCATAGTTTCTTTGACTGATGGAGTTTGATAGGGATAATATTTCTTTGTATTCTTTGGTATCCAAGTGTATTTTATTTGTCTGATATGCTTCTTAGCTTCTTTTTCTTTGATAATGTTCTTTATGATTTGATTCAAGTTTTTCTTTTGTTGTTGGTCCCAATTCATGGATGGGGTGATGGGTGGATGGAGATTCATGACATGGTGGGTTTTAATATTGGCATTGGTTTCACCATAAGGATTTTCCATGCTCCCTATATTGAAATTTCCTTGAGACGAAGTTGCCCCCAATTTTGTGAAAGTATTAATGATATGTTTAGATCCCTTGATTGTCGAATAACCAAGGCCTTGATGCTTAGGATTTCCAAAAATCTGTACTAGTTCTAGGATACCCTGTTCATGTAGGTCTAATCCACTGCCGTGATAATTCATCTGCTAAAAAAACTTATTTGCAATAGGATATGATTTACCTTGGAAACAAGGTGCTAATCCTTCTCTACTCTGTGGCAGATCTTCAAAAGTGACAACTTATTTATTGATGAGATAGCTTTCCCTAAGAAAGGTAAGTGATCCAAATTTATAAGTGATAGGATCCTCCATCTGTGGGATGAATTCCTAATTGGTATCTTTAGCTTGATCTTGTGAAATATCAGATTATAATGCTTCTTCAAGAAGTATTGATGATTCAGTATCCACATAAAATTCTTCCTCAAGATTCCTTCTTGATATGCTTTCACATGATGTTTCTAATTCACAACTTCTGTAGAAGCCTTCTTCATGACCAATTTCTAATGTCTCTCGATTTCTCTATATTTTGATCATGTGTGCAAATTTTAAGAGTAAGAGACTCTTGTTCCTTGGTAATGATGTCAAGAGTATGAGACTCTTGTTTTGAATGAAGATCATCTACGAGTTCATTCAAAGAAAGCATCTCATGGGTAGATAGAGGAGTATGTGCTATGCGGATATGATCATATTGTATAGATAGAAGAGTGTCCATTATATTATTGTAGTAGCTTGGAGATACAAATTCTTGATCTCGAATGATTTTAGAATTGCTCTCCAAATCCTTTGGGTCAAGTTTTTGACATGGGTTAATTTCAAAGAATGGATTGCCTATAAATGAATCTTTGATATCTTCATTAGACATAGGATTTTTCTCAAATGTCATGAGGTCAAAGGATGTCCATATATTTTGGAAAGGATCATTGCTAGACCTTGGTGAAAGATGTTGATCATGCTTTGGAGTAAATTCTTGAGATATGTCCTCTAACTCATTAGCTGATGTAGAGACATTTTCAACATGATCATTGGTTGAAGGATCTTGATCATCATTTTCAATGATTGTGGTGGGAATATGTTGCAAGCTCTATTGTGGGAGTAAGGCTTGCGTTTGTTGCTAAGCCAACAACGCTTGTTGTTGGTCGTGTTGTTGTTGTTCCAACAAAGCTTGTTGTTTAGCTTGTTGTTGTGCCTGAAAATCTTGTAGCGCTTGTTGGTATTGTAGTTGTGTTCAGTATTGTGCTTGCGCTTGTTGAGCCTAGTATTGGGCTTGAGCTTGATCCTATGCTTGTTGGGCTACTTGCACAACTTGTGTGGTTTGTTGGGCTTGTGTAGCTTGTTTGTTTTGGAGAACCTTTTGCTGGGCGGTTTGTCCAGCGACATGCAACATAATGGAGAATGAATTAACCATGTCGTGTTTTGGCGGTAGTGGTGGTGGATTGGGAATGGTGTTGATTGCTGGGGTTTCTTGGATGGTTTCCATCTGTTGTTGTGATATTGATGTAAAAATGGGAGGATTTGGTATGATGCTTTGGTTTATGATTGAGTTATGATCGGATTTGATTGATTGATGGCTAGTAAAGGGAGAAGGCTCATACCCTGACTGTTTGGTTGATAGATTTGTAAGTTTTGACTTTGATTTAAATATACCAAAGGGAAAGGTGTTCTAAAATTTAGATCGGGAAAACTCACATTTATTGTACCATTGACATTTTGTAGGAGATAATGATCCCATGTATGGATTGTACAAATGCAAGTTTTGAAAATCAATTGGCATTGTAAGGCTTGGATAGTTCAATTGACTTGGATTAATCATGATAGATGAATCAAGTTTATATCGCCCTCCTTCTAGCGCCAAAATGTGAGCCCTAATTTCATACCTCCACAAATAAGGAAAACATAGCACAATATTAGATCATATGTAAGGTTAAAACAAGAATTCCTCATGAAATTAGATTGAAACATTAATATAGGAAAAAGATGAAAAACAATGCAAATGAAAGAAAATAAATCCTATTTTAATGAAAAACTATCAATCCCATGGGGGAGTTGGTACCAATTGATGTGTTGAAATTGGCCCTTTCCCAAATCCTTTGTAATATTTGTGATTTGATGGAGATTGATCCACTTTGTTGATGAAGAACAAAATGAGTTCTTGAGAAAACCTGCAATAACCTAGCTAAGATCTTGCATTGAGGATGAAGTTAGTAGAGTAAGTTTACTCAAGTTGTGGATGATAGAATGAGAGGAAGAGTCTCTCATTTATATATTTCCAAAATGGAAGAGAGATTGAAAATAAGAAATGTGGGATCATTCAACATCCAATGGCCTAGTGCCACTTGTCAAGATGTGAATGGTTGAAGGTTGAGCACATTTTGATCAATGTGCAAGTTTGAATTTTGAATTTCATGAAGCAACATGTTTAGGGGGGATGAAAGAAATGGAGTTAATGTCACTTGGCTCAAGGCCAAGGACATGTAAGAGGTCTTAAATGCCTTTTTGGAAAGACTAAATCCATTTGAATTTGAATTCAAATTTGAGGGAATATTCCCTTTTTTATACCATACAAGGGAAAATAGAGATTTAATAAATCAAAGTAATTGATTTATTGTGCAAGTTGCATTCTTTAGAGGATGTGACATAGATTAAGCTTAAATTAATCAAAGTTTAATTAATTTAATGAGGAATTTAGGAGATGTGACCTTTTAGACTTAAATTTATGAATTGATTTAAATCAAATTGAGAGGAAGGGTTTTAATTAAATAAATGTTTTTGATTTATTTAACTAAAGGGAACAATGTTAGATTAAATCAAATAAGGTTTATTTTACTCAATTTATTGAGAATAATTTTAGGGATTCAATCAAATAAGATTAATTATTTAATTAAAGAGGGATTGAGGATTAAATTAAACTGATTAATTTAATCAACATGGGAGAAAGACCTAATTAAATAAATAATGATTTATCTAATTAAGAGATGAACAAGTGATGATAAGTTGAGAAGATGATTCAGGAAGAAATGACGTTAGTAGGATTAGGATTAGGTGCATGTATATTTTACGTGTCTACACTTATACCCTTCAAAAACTAGAATCTTGCAGCCATCGTGTTCATGTGTTTCAGTAGGAATGATAATATCTTTTCCTTTTTCTATGGGCCCCAATCCAGGTCCTCTTCTCCATGGATATCCTTTGCAATTCCAACTTACAACATGTAAGTACTCCTATGGGGCCCCAAATTCCTATTTCTTGTTTGAAAGGCGATCACCAATTTGGGATTTTCCATTCTTCAACCATGCCCACTTTCCTTTATTTCTTGTTGATTTCACTTTTTCCCATTCTTTCCTTTGTTCTTCCTGCTGCTTGAAGGTCAGATCTTCATCTAGATAGATATGTGAGCCTCTAAGTAACCCTCTATTTTTTAGAATCATGTTCTTATCCTCTAAGCTACTCAAGGTAGCTCTTACATGTCTATCTCTTCCTCCATCTATCTTTTTTCCAATCTTGTTTGCTTGATGAATATAACCTGTCCACTTTAGGTTGTCTTTAAGGACATCCATTGCTAGGATGTCAGTTCTCTCCTTTTCACCAAAATATTTCAAAACTTTGATAATAATGTTTGTAGCCTTGCGTTGTTTGTCTTTTTCTTCCCTTAGTTGTCGTCTGACTTGTTTTTCAATTATTACCTTCTACTCACTTGATGCTCCACTTACCATTTGTGACCATGATTTGGCCTCTT
>CM021107.1:625731163-625744642 GCA_007115665.2 Sequoiadendron giganteum
TTTTGGTATTTTCACATTTTTCAATGTTTTTGGATTTTTAAGATTTGCAATGAGCAAACTAACTTAAAGACCTATCCTAGGGGTCTCGGGAGCTGATCCGTAGATTAGCCTTGCCTATGTTATACATGCAGAGACCACATAGTTCGATCGATGGTGGATTGACTTGATGATAAGATGGATGGGCAAACGGATTGCCCCCCTTTTTATTGCTTAAAGGACTGACTTAAGATGCAGATTAGGCGGGCAAACAGATTGCCCATGCGACGGATGCCTAAAGGACTGACCTAACCATCTCAGGGGATGATCAAAGATCAACCTTGCCTACGTTCAAGCTCAGAGATGACGTAGTTCGACAAGGTGAAAACTGACAAGACCAGATGATGAAATTTTGAAGATTTTCTGATATTTTGACATGTTTTTTGATTTTTTGATGAAATTTTGAATGTTTTTGGATTTTTTGATTTTTGGAATGTTTTTGGCTTATTTGATGAGTTTTTGAATGTTTTTGGTTTTTTCTGATGAAATTTTGAAAAAGATCACGAGAATATACATGAATCGGATCCGATGTTGCGAGAACGTGCCCCCAGTGTGGTGCAATAGACTACTTTGATAAAGGTAGGACATACTGACCTTTGAAATGCTAAGTAGTTCCAATGGTGGAATATGGTGCAGGTACCAACATAGGCTATGGTATGGATGTGAGCGGATGAGTGGAATGGTGATGGAATGGATGAGTCATGTAGATCCTTATAGATGGGGAAGGTGCTTTATTTACACTTGACGCCTGTTTGCCAGGTTTTCACCAAGGTACTTGTCCAAAGTGCCACTAAAGTGGTTTTCACTAGAGGACGATTTTTTTCTTTATTGTTTTCAATCATTTTTCTGATTTTTTTGTTGTCACCAAGATGCCTGTTTGCTAGGTTTTTATTGAGGTAACCATTTTTTTAGGAATTTTTTTGATTGTTTTTGTATTTTCTGGTTCTATACCTTGCAAGATTTAGGCATAAAACTTTTTGAGGTGTGAACTATTCATGGGCTCTTGCAGGGGCTCGCCTTCTGGTGTCAATAACTGATATGCCCCCGATTTGCAGCTTGCAGTGATGATAAAGGGTCCCAGCCAGTTGGGCTCAAAATTTCCCTTTGTATCTGGATTTGGCACGTTCTTTTGGTTTTCTTTCAGCACGAGGTCACCAACTTGGAAAGTGCGTTGTCTGATCTTCTTGTTGTAGCTCCTTTTTAGGCAATTTTGGTACACTTGTAGATGATTAAGGGCATCCATGTGCCTTTCATCTAGTAATTCCAGCTCATTAAGTCTTGTGACCTTGTATTCCTCATATGTGATAAGGTTTTGCAGTGATATCCTTAGTGATGGGAGCTCGATCTCAATGGGGAGTATGACCTCTGATCCATAAACCAGAGAGAATGGGGTGGCGCCTGTCGGCGTGCGGATGCTGGTGCGGTAGGCCCACAAGGCGGGATTTAACTATAGATGCCAGTCACGACCAGAGTCATTGATTGTTTTCTTGAGGATTTTCAAAATGGTTTTATTTGTAGCCTTTGCTTGGCCATTGCCTTGTGGATAGTATGGAGTGGAAAAACGGTATTGGATTTTGAATTTTTCACACAACTCACGAACATCCTGATTTTTAAAGGGTGTCCCATTATCAGAGATAACGGATTGAGGAACACCGTATCGACAAATGATGTAATTCAGGATGAACTTGGATATTTGTTTTCTCGTGATGTAGGTCATGGGAATTGCTTCGACCCACTTTGTGATATATTTAGTGGCGGTGATGATGAACTTATGGCCATTGGATGAGGTGGGCGATATTTTACCAATGAGATCGAGCCCCCATTGTGAAAAGGGCCAAGGTGTAACAATGGGATGCAGTTCTTGAGCTGGTGCATGAATAAGGTCATCATGCTGTTGGCATTGCAAGCAGACAAAATTGTGCGCCTCTTTTTCCATCGTCGGCCAGTAGTACCCTGTTCTTAGCAACTTTTTAGCCAAGGTCATACCACTTGAGTGTGACCCACATGTGCCATTGTGTACCTCAGTTAGAGTAGTCAGGGATTCCTCGGGTTTTAAACAATGTAGCAGGGTTCTGTCGGCACTCCTACGGAAGAGGGTTTCTCCTAGGATGATGAATCGTGAAGTCCTTTTTATGAAAGTGCATTTTAGGTTCGGGGTGATGTCAGTGGGGAGGATTCCTAACTTTAGGTAGGTGTATATATCATGATACCAAAGATCACCAGGACCAACGAGTTCACACATGTATTCTGACTTTGGTACCTCGAATGTGGGTATGAGAAGCTGCTCTACAAGGAATTCATGTTTCGAGATGTTACGAGGGATGTCAAGTAAGGATCCAATTGTTGCCATTGCATCAGCCACTCTGTTGTTTGTCCTTGGTATCTGCTCAAAGGTAATGTCGATGAAAGATTCCTTGAGGCTTTCTACCACCTTCTTGTATGGTGCAAGCTTATCATCCTTGGTTTGGTATTCACTGTTGACTTGGTTGATGATAAGTTGCAAGTCCCCATAGATTTTTAGTGCCATGATTCACCATTGTGCTGCAATTTTGAGGCCTATGGTCAAAGCCTTGTATTCTGCAATATTGTTAGTGCAAGGGAATGCCAGCTTGTATGATCTAGGTATGCAGTCTCCTTGCGGCGTGATGAAAAAAACACTAGCTCCTGACCCATGTGTGTGAGAGCCATCAAAGTATAACTTCCAGTGGTCTGCTGCACCAAGGTTAAAAAGGGACTCATCTGGGAATTCTGATATGAGTGGGTTATTTGTGTAGAGGGGAGCTTCTACCAGCTGATCCGCAATGACTTGTCCTTTTATGGCTTTTCATTCTACGTACTCGATATCATGTTCAAATAATATCATTACCCACTTAGCCATTCTACCTGTAAGCGCTACTTTTGACAATAGGTATTTTAGAGGGTCTATTTTGGCAATCAACTTGATTTGGTGTGCTAACATGTAGTGTCTGAATTTTTGAGCCGCAAATACCAATGCTAGACAAGCTTTTTCTATTGACGCGTAATTGAGCTCATGTCCCACCATTGTTCTGCTGATGTAGTAGATAGCCTGCTCGGTTCCCTTTTCATCATGTTGAGCTAAAAGGACCCCCAGGGCGGCTGTTGTTGCAGAGATGTATAGGATTAATGATTTTCCCACAATTGGTGGCATCAATATAGGTGGTGTAAGTAGATATTCTTTTATTTTGCTGAATGCTTGCTCGCATTTGTCATCCCATCTGAAAGCTACTCCCTTGTGAAGTAGGTGTGAATAGGCAATCTGCTTGTCTGCCAGTTGTGCTATGAATTTCGGATGGACTGGAGTCTACCTTGCAATCCTCTTAGTTGTTTCAATGTCCTTGGTGCTTCCATTTCAAGGATTGCTTTTACCTTTGCAGGGTCCACCTCTATTCCTCTCATTGAAACTATGTATCCTAGCAACTTTCCCGATTGTACCCCAAAGACACACTTCTTTGGGTTAAGTCTAACCTTATATTGTTTGATCCTGTCAAAGATAGCACTTAGAGTTGCTATATGGTCTTGTCTCTTCTTTGATTTAGCCAGTATGTCATCTACATAATCTTTGACTGTTTTATGGATCATGTCGTGGAAGATTAGTGTCATGGCTCTCTGATATGTAGCTCCTGCATTCTTTAACCTGAATGGCATTACGTTCCAGCAGTAGGTGCCCCAAGGACATGTGAATGCTATCTTGTGTTGGTCTTCTTTTGCGATCATTATCTGATTGTACCCCGAGAAGCCATCCATTAGGGAAAGCATCTCATGTCCGGCCATCATATCCACTATCATGTCAATGTTGGGTAGTGGAAAGTCATCCTTGGGACATGCTTTGTTTAGGTCTCTAAAATCAGTGCAAATGCGGATGCCCCATTTTGGTTTTGAGACTGGTACGAGATTTGATACCCATTCTGGATAGTTGATCGGACGTATGAAGCCAACATCCAGAAGTTTCTGCAATTCAATCTTTACAAGCAAGGCTATTTGAGGGTGCATCTTCCTTAGCTTTTTTCTGACTGGTTTTGCTCCGGGGTAAATGGCCAAATGATGTACTACCACTTTAGGGTCCAAGCCTAGCATGTCTGCATAGGTCCACGCAAAATTTACCTTTCTCTCCTTTAGGAAAGCTGCCAATAGTTCTTGTTCTTCTTCTAGGAGGGATTCTGCATAGAAGGTAATTTGTGGTTTTGATTATGTTCCTAAGTTGACCGAGTTGCACTGTTCTACCAATACTGCTGACTTCTCCTGATGTAGAGCAGTAGGGGGGAGATTTAATCCTTCATCCTCTGGCGCCTCGGGGAGGTTTTCACCATTGGATGCGTCCTTTATTTTTACTATTTTATGGTTAGAGAGTGCCATAGTGTGGTTTTCACTCAATAACTCCAAGCTTATTCTCAATCTTTTTCTTTTGCGACTGAAGGACTCAATCTCTCCCCATAGTATGCTTGTGTATCGAGTGTGATGTTGAATCCAGCCTTGTGATCTCCGCACGGGATTGTATCCCTTAGTCCCATGAATTTTGAGAGAGCCTCGTCGTTTTCGAATGAGTCTAGAATTGGTGGTCCCCGTTGGTCGTGATCGATGAGTTGGGGGTAGACTAAGTGGATTTGGTGGGTTCGTTGGATTGGCTCAGCGGGTAAGACACTAATCATCAGTAGGGTGGAATCTTCAAAGAGCCTAGGTAAGCCACCTATGGTGTCATCATTGTCACTACTACTACAAACCTTAGTTATGTCAAATGTGAATTTATCGAGAGGTAGGCTTGTGGACACGGGTAATCTAAGGTTAGTTGCCGAGACCCGAGGAGAAGACCTGACTGCCCTATTAGGAACACTTCTGCCACGCACAGTTATACTCGGAGGGGTACAGCCAAGGCCAAGGTTCTGCATTCTTCTTTCTACAATGATGGGCTCCAACCGTCCATCACTGTTTCTTCCTAGGCTTTCATTCCTGTTATAGCCCATGCCGAACATCAGTTGTAACCCTCTGTTTGTTTCCTCCATGGGTAGGGTGGGAGTGGGTCTTTCATCTTGGTACAAAGTGTTTGTGATGTCCTCCTCATCCACATTCTCCCGACTAAGATCCCCCCAATTGTGGAATCCAGCGGGTTCTGTTCTAGTGTGAACAGGTGTTTGAATCAATTGTGGTTGCTCATGTGACCTAGGAGATTGTGGTAACTCTCCTACAACAAAAGCATTTCTCCTCATTCTATAATCACTGCATCCATTGTCCTGTATCATGTTCTTGATCTCAGATATGTCGGGGATGGCGGGTGTCTCTATCGCATAAGTGGAGGTGAGATTAGCTGGGTCTATGTATGAAGTGGATGGTCCTTCATCATTTTTAGGTACTTGAGGGATCTTGTAAAACTTGGCTTCCAAGTTTTTGCAATAGGCGAAAGGTACGGGATCCCCATGTATAGTAACCTCTTCATTTTGATATGAGAACTTAATGCATTGATGATAGGTTGAGGCCATTGCCTTCATTCCGTGTATCCATGGGCATCCTAGGAGGATGTTGTATGGCAAATCAAGGTCAAGAACTTGACAAGTTGTTTCCATGGTTGCTGGCCCCACTTGGATGGGGATCTTGATAGTGCCCTGAGACACTCTTTCCTGGTCATCATATGCTCTTATGGTGATGCTTTTTTTCTTATTGATGGAATCCTCAGTGAATCCCAATTTCTTGATAAGTTCCAGAGAACAAATATTAAGGCCTGCACCTCCATCTACCAAGACCTGTTTGAATTTCTTTTTGTGGATTAGGACTTGGAGGTGGAGAGCGTGGTTATGAGATGGTTGTGGGGGGAAATCTTGGTCCGAAAATGTGATGAGATTCGGGGTAATGATGTTACCTACCATAGCCTGAAATTGCTCTGTGTCAAGGGTGGCAGCAACGATCGATGCAACTAGTGCTTCATCCAGGATCTGTCTATGGGTGGTGGAGATTTTTAGTAATTCCATGATGGAAATTTGTGCGGGTGTTCTTTTCAACTGCTCAATTACATTGTAGTCATAAGGGACGGCCTTTGTGTTGGTAATGGGGGTCTTAGCAAGTGCCCTAGCAATGGTAACTTTTCCACCTCATGTGGTGACTCCACAGTCATTGTTGGCTCCCTTGATATTTATGACAGTAACCATCTCGTCGACACATCCGACTATTTCTTCGTATACTAGATTAGCACTAGCATACTTTTGCTTACCCTTATTATTCCCTTGGTTATTTCCCTGATTGTTCCCTTGGTTATGATTCGACATCGGATTCATGTAGATTTTCAGATCTTGGTTTTCGGTCGGTTGTTCGATGTTGATGACCTTATCCTCGATGCGGTCTTGGATGATATTCTTGAGTCTCATGCAGTTGGCGATGGTGTGTCCTTTGACTTTATGGAAGTCACATAGGAGATCCTCGTTGTACCACAGTGGTTTGGTCATGGGCTCCATGTATTGTTCGGAGTTAGAGATCTTGATTAGGTTTTCTTTGACCAATTTCTTCATGACAGACTCAATTGATTCGCCAAGGGCTATGAACTTCCTCTTGGGGGGAAACCTGTTGCGGGGAGGTGGTCCTCCTTGATTACCCACATTGTTGACTTGGCTGGTGGAAGGTGGTTGTGACTATGCTACTACTGCATTATCCTGCACATTATTGTGGTTATGAGTTTGCGGTTGATGATGATTTTGGGTATTTTGCTTAGGAGCACTGATGACTACCTTAGCATCGACCATGCCATCGTTCGTGATATTTTTGTTTCTTGACCATGTTCGAGGTTTATCATTGTAGTTGTTGGACGAGTAGTTATCCTATGGTGGAGTGAATGTAGGTGTGCCTCCACGCGCAGTAAGGGCTCTTTCGATGTTGAGCGCCTTTGGAATTAGTTGATCGTAAGATGTGATGCACTGCATTTTTAGGTAGAACGCCAAGTTTTCATCTAGGTTGGCTATGATGGTGCAGACTTGTTGTTCCTCTAACATGGTTCACTTGCTCTGATTGGCCTTGGATCACCATCTTTGCAAGAAGGATGCAAATAACTTTCCTCTTCTTTGTTTTAGTGCAGATAGTTCTTCTAAACTGACATCCGCACCCATATTAAAAGCGTAATTTTTAAGGAAAGTCTCCACAATTTCCTCGAATGTTTTAATGCCTGTGGGTAGGCGAGAAAACCATTCCATAGCTGGACCAGTCAGGCTTCGGGGGAAGAGCCGCATTAGATACGTGTCATCATATGCGACTTCCATGCAGTGCACCTGAAATTCCCTGACGTGGTTTTCAAGGTTGCCTGTCCCATTGTATTTATCAAATTTGGGGTTCTTGAATCCCTTTGGGAATGGTACCATGGTGAGACTTCTATCGAACAGATAAGGGCACAAGTTGCCTGGTGTCCTTGTGGTTTTTCTTGCTTGCAAGTCCAACACCTGCTGTGAGAGCAGTTTGATTTGTGTTACAATGTCTTTGCTTGGATCGGGGGGTGGGATGAATGAGCTATAAGGCGTTTGGGGAGTGCGCGTGGTGGGAGGAGTACCGGTGGGCATTTGCTGCAAGCTTGGCTATGTGTTTAAGGCTTTTTGGTAAGCCTGCATTTGTGCCAACAATGCTTGTTGTTGATCTTGATGTTGCTGTTCCAATAGCGCTTGCTGTTGGTCCTTCTGCTATTTTTCCCATGAAGCCTGCTGTTGGTCAAGTTGCTGTTGAGCTAGCAATGCTTTTTGTTGGTCTAGCTGCTGTTGTGCCAATAATGCTTGTTGTTGGCGAGCTGCTGTTGTGCCAATAAAGCTTGCTGTTTAGCTTGATGGTGTGCCTGAAAATCTTGTAGGGCTTGCTGGTAAGCTTGCAGGTGGATTGCTTGCAATTGCGCTTGGTATTGAGCTTGTGCCTGCTGTTGGGCTTGAGCTTGGGCTTGCGCTTGTGCTTGGGTTTGCGCTTGTGCTTGAGCTTGGGCTTGCACTTGCACTTGAGCTTGTGCTTGAGCTTGTGTGGCCTTTTATTTTTGGAGTGCCTTTTGGCGGGTAGCTTGTTGTGCGTTTTGCAACATGATGGAGAATGAATTGGTCGTGTTGTGCTTTGGCGGTGGGATTGGTGGTGGAGCAAGAATCATGCCAACTGTCGTGGTGGGTGGAGGGATTGTGGTGGTGATTGTGATTTGGGTTGTTGGAGGGGTGTTTGAGATGATTGGTCCTTGATGGGGCATGCTTTGGGAGACTTGAGGACCAATAGATGCATTAACCATGGTGACAGGAATAGTTGTGATTTGTTGTGAAGATATGGGCAAAAGAAGCGGGTTCAACGTGGTGGTTGGATTGCTTGGATTAACAAAAACTTCGATGGGAAATGGTGGAAGACCTATTCCAGGAGGTGATGCAGATGCGAATGGAAGTGGGGGAAGGGATGATGCACCTATTTGGAAAGAGAAAGGATTGATAGCTTTCGTCATTCCAAGAAAACCAACTTCCTCATGCGATGGGGGAGTCGGTATGTTCAATTGATAGGCTGGAGTGGTGTGAAATGAGGATGAACCAGCGGGATTATGAAATGTGAGTGGGACGTATGGGTGAGATGAGTTTTTTGGAATAAATGTAGCTGGTGTGGGGGTGATGATTGCTTCTTTATTAGCCACAAGGCGGTGTTCTTGCAATTCTTGGAACATGGCACCCCCCTTGTTCACAATCGGGGAGGTTGGTGTGATGATTGATGTGGTGCAAGGTTCTTCTTGATTGATGTTTGACAATGGGGATGTATCTGTACTAGTGCTTATGTTAAGGTTGGGAGGGGGCATGACCCCTCCTCTTGCCATTGAATTTATGTATTTGAACATAGCACTAACAATTTTGTGGTTCTTAGGATTTCAAATCATTTCCATGATTTCATTTGGTGTCATCCCCATGTCTTCATTTGTGTCATCCTCTTGATGATTCTCCTCTTGAGGATTTTGTGATGATAAGGGCGAGTTGCTTGGGGGATTGCTTGATCCTACTAGGTTCACTTTGGTATTTAGATGACTCATGTCCATAGAAGCTAATATTTCTCTGATATTCTCCATGTCCTTCTTGTGTTGAGATCTTGTTTGGACCATAAAAAATAGGGATTTGTTTGATCCTAATCCTTTAGGTCCAAAAGAAAAGAACTAGGGAAGCTAAAAGATCAAAGATGGTGATGATGGTGATGGGTTAAAATGGATGGGAGGAGTGAATGAAACCTTTGGAAAACTTTTTGAATGTATGTGCTAAAATTTGAAAAGGCTTTTGATTTGATTTGATTGTGATAATTTGACTAGATGCGTTAATTCAAACAAGATTGTTGTGAAGTTGTTTCCCCTAGGAAGTTGTGTTATCTTAAGGGAACTTGCACAAAGTGGATGAATTGACAAAGTGTGTTATGCCAATGTTTTGGAGAACTAATAGACTTTAAGAAGTTGTGTTATCTCAAAGAAAATTTGTTCAATGGTTTGAGACTAAGTTGGCTAAGTGTGTTAAGCCAAGGTATGATGATGTTGATTTAGCCCTCTAAGTTTAGCGCGATGATTGATCCTAGAGCTCTCAAAAGGTTTGATGATGAAATGGGACTTGATTTGATGGAGGAATGAATGAGAATGACAACTTTGATCTTGAACCTTAACCTACATGTGACTCTTTCTAGAAAACCTCGGTATTGAAGAACATGCTAGACTTTTTATGGAAGAAATGCAAACCTTTGAAAAAGTTCGGGATTTTGTTGACAATAAAATGCATACAATGCGGGATTGTTCCTTGAGGCTTTTCTGTAAAAGTTATAAACCAATCTTTCCCTAAATTCGAAAAGTCTCTCAAGACGCTCCTCACGAGCTTTTAGACTAAGCTTTTTGAAATTTGGCTTTGGGATTTTGATCTTGCGGGAAATCATGTTAGAAAACACATGTGTAATCCAATTTGTCTCTTTATCTTGGTTAAATGAGGTTCTTTTTATCCAAGACACTTGCTTGCTTAAGTTTTCAACTATATGTCTAGTGTCCCATTCTCTTTCTCATCCCACAATGTCCTGTATGCAAAAATTGAGGAAAATAGGGAAAAAGTTCCTTATGTTTATCCTTATTAGAAACAAATGATGGTAGAATTTGCACACTTAGAAACCTCTAGGAATGTGATTCCTAGGGAAAGCAAGAGTGGGAAAGTTCATCAATAGGTATTTGTTTCCCACAAGGTGTTTGAAATTTCAAGGTTTTTGTGTATGTTTGTTTTCCAAATGTTTTCAAGATCAAGCAATGTGTTCTTCCAAGCACTTTTACACTCCTAGGTTGATGAGACAATACCTTGTTGGGTTCCCACTTGGATAAATCCAGTTGCGCATATCTTGTGTGAATGGCTAAATGCTTGACCACACTGGCTCCCCTCCACGACACTCACTTATTTGGGTCAGCCAAGCATTTGTACCCATGAATCTCCCATGGCATACTTTCCATTTCCACAACAAGACCGCATGTTACATGGGGCGGCTTCATAGGACATAACCTTTTGCACCAACAAGATAGACAAGGTTTTGGCCTTTTTCTAAACAAGGGGTTCTAATTCGGGCATTTCGTTCATGGGGGATTATCCAACATCGGCGACAGTCCATTGCTATCCATCACATCAGAATAATCCTCGCGATATTGGCCTTTGTTCCAATATCCACACTTATATCTCGGGTGGAAGTCACTTGGCTTTAGCGTGTTCCCGGTTGGGTTGTTCCCTTGGGTGATTACTTTTTCCCATAAGGCAGACCCTCTAAGTTAACAAAAGTGAGCTAACATATCCCGTCATTCACACAACCCTTGTTGAAAAACAAAGGGGAGAACCTCCGCAATATATCATGCTCACACTCGCATGTTTGTTCAGTTTTAAGTGCCCAAATCAAATATGGAGGCAATCTTTTCAACAAGTTAATATCACTAAAATGTTTTTGATTCTCAAGATCGCTATAAAGTGTGAGATTAAAAGCAATGATGAGTTCATTTTAGAAGCACCAAGATTAAATGTGAAGTTTGCCTTGTTCAATTTTAAGTCCAAATTGAAATCTAGTATATTTCTAAGGTTTAATTTTAACCAAAAAGATGAAGTCAAAATGGTTAATTTTAAGCCCCAAAAATAGATGTGAGATGTTTTAAAGCTAAAATAAAGATCTAGCTCAACAAGCATTAAAAAATGCTTTTGTGAATTTCTCCAATCTTGTTTTTGCGTTGATTTAATTCCAATGTTCAACCTGCAAGAGAAAATACAAAGTTACTAAAAATATTTCATAAAAATATCTCATGCATTAATGCCCTAATCATAAAAAAAAAATTGCCATTTAACTTAACCCCCTTTAAAAAAATTTCCTTCCTCACTGTTTATTTCCTGAAATTAAATCCTCTGTCATTTTACCGCAGGCTGCGGTATCGCGGTTGGTGGCTTAAAGGAAGTTTGCAGTAGGCTTTACTGCATGACCGCTGATAGCCGAGTGGACAACTGCGGTAACGCGGTGGTGGGCAACAGTTATTGCACGACCACTGGCGGTTAAGCGGCAGACTGCGTGTAAGGAAACTCAGGTGCGGAAACAGCTTCCTACACTAATCTCTTAAGGAAAGTATGGTGCAAATTCGTTTTAAACCCTTACAATTTCAGATTCGTTAATCTACTTAACAAAGATATTGCAGCAATATACCATACATACAGAAAATGAAGAATGACACAATGATTTACACTGGGGAAAACCTTTCGGTAAAAACCCTCAAAGACTCCAAAACCTCGCGACAATGTATTATTCACACCTTGGCATAACACACTTGGTAATGCAAGTTCTTCGTGATGATTTCCAACTCTTGAAGACAAAATGCGGCAGCATGAAAAAACGTTCCAACAATACACTCACATCACAAATCTTCGCAACCCTAAAAAACACTTATATCATGCGCTTCCCTTTTAGGGCAACTTCCGAAGATAACTGTATTAGGGTTTTACTATCGTGGAAGAGTGTACAGTACTCAACTTTATCAATTGCCACATGTCTTCACCTGTCATTGAATCTTCCAGACATAGCTCTTACGTGTCATAGGAATCCGTCATAACCGTTTCAGCCATGATCTCCTTACACACAATTCAAGATGCTGACACATTAAGTGGAGGGACACATCAACATGCAAACTAGACATGTACACTCACACTTAATTACATTATTTGCAAGAAATACATTTTACAAAACAAATAATAAGAATAGGAATTATCCAAGGTTGAGACACCTTATTCCTAACACTGCGGGGATGCGGTGATGGTCGAGGATAGATGGTGAGGTGGTTACCACGCTAACGCGGGTAAGGGAAGGGTAACCAGCAGTGACGAGGTGTGGCCAAGTGACAGACAAAGTCACGATTAGCAGGTTTCCCGAAGTACCATGGAGGATTAAATAGCAGACCGCGGGATGGCGGTGACAGTTAGACAGACAGGCAGCACATAGCTAACTGCACCACCGCGGTCAAGGAAAAACTATTCGACGGTAACACAGTGAGCACCGCTCTACCGTAGACGAAAGGGATGAGGTGGTGGTAATGCGATTTACACCGCTCTACCACGAACGGATACAAATGAGGTGGTGGCAACGCGATTTACACTGCTCTACCATGGACGGATACAGACGAGGTGGCGACTAAGTGGTGAGTGGCTCGCAAGACAATGAGTGGAAATTGTGATACCGCAAGTGACCAGAGCGGGTGGCGATGTAACGAGGTAAGGAGTGGCAGAGGAAACCATGAGGCGTCGATGAGAATTACCGCACAACCGCAGGGGCCCCCGTCACAGACTGCGGTAAAGCAGTGAGAAGAGGTAAACAGTGAACAGATACTTTACCGCAGAACTGTGAGAGGTGGACGCGGGGGCACGGTAGAGCGGTGGATGGTAGGAACGAAGGCTGAGAAAGACGCCCGACACTGCTGTACTGCGGGTGAATGGATTGAGAGGTACTGCGGGTGAATGGATTGAGAGGCACGGTAGCGCAGGAGATGTCTGGATGACAACGACAAAAGAATGTCTGCGCAGGGGTGCGGTAAAGAGCTGAGGCGATTACACAAGAGAACCGTGAGGAGAAAGGAAAGCACAAGGAGGAGGAAAATTCGCAGTAAGACCGAATGATTAGCATAAAATGTAAAGAAGATTCAAAGCTTGTATTTAAACAAAAATTTCTTTCTTTTCTTTGACCGAACGGAATTAAGCATGAATAACAGCGAAGGCTATTATTAACAGAATAGTTAAATATTTTGAGCCAGATTTCCTGCAAATAGAGACATTAGTGAGATTGTAACGGAATAAAATCTAGGATTCAACCCTCCTTCTAGCGCCAGAATGTGGATGCTAAAAAAAATCTGCAAACAAAATCATCTCAAACAATTTCATGTTAGCATGAAAGTTGGTTTAAAACAGTAAATTTAACATCCCTATGAGATATTCA
>CM021107.1:625744742-625798517 GCA_007115665.2 Sequoiadendron giganteum
ATTTAATTAATTCAATAAAATAAATACAATCCAAAGATTAATTTATTTTACTAATTAAATTAAATTAATTAATTAATTAAATAACATCTTATAACATATAAAACCAGATAAATTTAATAAAAAACTTAAATACATAAAGCCATTTATTTACCTTTTTAACTTGCAATAAACTAATATCAAGGCAAAATGAACAATATTAAAACAATCGAACCAGACTTAAAACCGACGAAACACTATGACCAAGGTGATGACTTGACACGAAAAACCTAGCTACTATCTCCCAATCGAATGCCGTTGGGCAATGGACACACTCAAACCTGTGAAACTAGGTGGAGTCGATGTCCTGTACCTATAAACCTGTGAACAAAGAGTATATCGAACATGTATATATGTATCATAATAAAGCACCCTGTGAAGAGGAAATCGCGGAATCGCAGGGCGCTCGCAAGCGAGTGGTGCAATTTCATCCCCTTCACCAATATAGTGTTACAAAACTGACGAATCTAATATCAATAGTTTAATCAAAAGCATTAAACAACATTAATTCAACTATAAACTATGCTAATCTAAAGCATGCCATAATGATAACATTAGAATAAAATACCATCACGTCAAAATATAACATCGCATTGCTTTGTAGTTAGTGATCAAATGGTAACCGAGTATCATAGTCAAAGTACTAACAACAAACAAGGCATAATGAAGTAGAACACTGTCTAAACAAAAGAGAAAAATGGAGGGGTGCTACATGGTCTCTATGTGTATAATGTAGGCAAGGCTAATCTTTGATAAGCCCCTGAGGTCCTAGGCCAGTCCCTCTTAGGTCTTGGTAAAAACTCAGAAAACACAAAAACATTTGAAAACTGAGAAAACCCAAAAATATTTGAAAACTTTGAAAACCCAAAAACATTTGAAAACTTAGAAAACCCAAAAATATTTGAAAATTTGAAAACTCAAAACATTGGAAAAATCCAAAAAATTCTAAATAGCCTCACATAACCTGAAAACTAAACATTCACATATACCTGAAAAGATTAAAAATAGCCTCAAAACATTAGAAAACATCAAAATATTGAAATATTTCAAAAACTCCAAAACCACCCATCCCATTTCGCTTTCACCCACAATAAAATTCCATCCATAATAAATCAATAATCACACTCACCCTCTGGTAACAAAAACAAAAAAAAAATACAGCAATTAGCAAAAGTAGAACTTTTAAATGTAACAAAAAAAATCAAACTCTTCATCATTATAAAAAATGTCAATCAAATCTTATATCAATAGCCTTTCAAACAACCTATCAACCTACTTTGCATCCACTAACATGTCCTATGATGCATCATTCCTACAATGGGCATTATCATTGGTAATCATTTTGGATTCTTATCCTAAACAAAACACTTTACACCTTTCGACAAGAGATATAAATAACATTAATTATTTGTTTATTTTGATCGTGTCTTATGATTTATCTTGTTGACCCATTCTGAGGACCTCTGGATGATGTCTATAAAAATATTTAGAGAGAAAGGAATGGAGCATTGATCATTATCTTTCATTTTCTATGCTTGTGGGATGTTCTTGTAATATAACCTTGGTGAATACTTGCTTTGTTGTGTGTAGGGAGGTCGTTTGGAATACATTGTTGACTATTGCATATGCTTTGGTCCGAAATGTTCTAAACTTCTAACCTACATTCCAATGAGGTTTTTGTATGTCAAGGTGAGAGCAAGATACTCATATTTTTTTGCAGAGTCAAAGTCCATCACATTAGATACAACACCATCCTAGTTATTGATACCTTGATGCATTGTATCTATCTGTTATATCAAAAATAAGGAATGAAGTGTTAGATTTATCAATTGAAAGGTACATGAGCCATACATAATAATATTATTAACATAATGAAATGGTTAATTAGGTTTAGATTCATTTCCTTTCTTTATCTTGTAAATTCCTTTAATTCTCCTTTGAGTACAAGATCACCAATTTAGAACTCTCTAGCTCTAATTTTATTATTATAGATTCTCCAAAGCTAGTTTTATAAGATTTCAAGTGATTAAATATATTTTGTTGCTCATCTATAATCTCTAACTGATGTAATAATTCAAATTGATACTCATGATCATCAATAACATTCTACAATCAAATGCATAGTGATGGGGTGCCGATTTCAATTGGCTAGATGGCTTTAGCACCAAATATCGAGGAATAAAAAGTGGCACTAATAAGAGTGCATATGCTGGTGTAGTATGCCCAAAGGTTAGGATTGAAATGGAGGTGTCAATCATGACTAGTGTCATTGAAAATATTCTTGAGGATTTTGATGAAATTATTGTTATTTCCCTTCACTTAGTTATTAATTTAGGGGCGATATGGAGTAGATGAGTGATGCTAGATGTGGAAGCATTTGCAAGGACTGAGAACTTCACAATTTTTTAAAGGTTTACCATTTTTGGTGATAATGGTGGATGGAATACCATAATGGTAAGTGATATGGTATATGATGAATTTAGATAGTTGGGTTCTAGTGGTGAACATAAGTGAGATAAATTCAACCCACTTTCTGAAATACTTAGTAGTGATGATTGTTGGTGTAAATAAATTCTTGTACCTAGTTAATTCATTACTAGGGGTTTTAGGGGAATTATTTTTTTTTAAGTTTACTTAGGTTCTAGGAAGGAATCTTTCTAGATGGTATTAGTTTGCATTAGATCTTATCTTATATTTTTAATTTTAACACATGTGTCATAAGTAGTTATGATATGTTGTCACATGACATAAGATTAAGACACTTGTCATAATCTTGTTTGATCTTGTGTCTCACCTTGGCTATATAACTAGGTGGTCTCATGTGTAAATCAACAAGTGTCATATTGAATTCTTGGATAATCAGTTCCATTGTAATCTTGAGCATTGCATATTGATCTCTCTTATGCTTTCATGAAGTTCCTAGATCTTGGGTGGCTCTAATATTTATCCAAATCTTGCATGGCATATATTTATTCTATACCAACTCTTATAGTGATGATGAAATTATGACCATTAGAGGAGAGAGGGTGGATCTTGCTGATGGGATCTAGACCCCATTAAGAGAAAGGCCATTGTGTGGTAATTGGTTGCAAATACCATGTAGGAATTTGAATGATATTTTCATCTTGTTGGTATGCTAAGAACTAGTTGACATACTAACATAAATCATGTTCTATAATAGGCCATTAATACCTCTTTCTAAGAAGCTTCTTATCTAGTAATGTTCCACTAATATGTGCTCCACAAATACCATAATTTACCTCTTGGAGTGTAAGGTTTACTTATACCATGTTTAAAATTATAATATGAAACCATCATAACCTTGTCAATAAATCATGCATGCAAGTAGGGTGAAACTAGAGGTGCATTGGATGAAGGATTTGCAATGGTTGTGAGATAGATTAGGTGGGAGGGCTTGATCATGTAGATAGGTATATATTTCATGGTACCATGGTGATTTAGGACAAATAATCTATTGGATGTTGTTGATATGTGGCTTTCATTGATGTCAACATTATTAGCATTGATGTCTTAAGGCTGTACATGTCAAGGATATTGAGAAAATTGTAATAAAATAAGTTGCAGGTTATTAGTGAAGCAGTAAAGTTCAGTATGATGGAGAATTCAAAATATTGATGATGAGAAGTTGCGGATTAAAGGGTTTGTTTTCGATCCTATCTAGTTTAGCCACCAAAAGTTTCAAAGGTTCGCATGAATATTTGATCAAGTTATGAGTTTCTGTGTTCTGACAATTTTTCTATTGCTTAAGCTAGTGTTTTTGAAAGAAGATAATGTGATTCTTGTAATCTGAGTTGATGTGAATGCTTCTATGGTGTTTCACTATGCTTGTGGATGTTTCTAGATCATGTTCTATCTATGTGGTTGGTTTGCATTGTTCGATGTGCTCGCGATTGAATATTTTCTCTTGCATGTTCATGTTTTTCATGTTCATGGCTAACAGGGTGATTGTAGCGTGTTGTGGATCTTTGAGGAATAATGTTTGAAGGTGTCTCATGTTCGAGGATGTTGTTTTGGGTCTTCATTATGTTGTGGACGACTTTGGTTGATTCACATTAATAATTATTTATGTTTTGGGCCAATAGTTTGTATTCATTTATATTTTATTGAAGCCGACATGTAGATGTTGTTGTTCTTGGTTGCGGATATATATGAGCGATTGTTTTATCATTTGTGATAAGAGATGTGATGTGTGTGATGTGAAGCAAAGTGTGCAAAGTGTGAGTTCTATGTGCGAATAAAGTTCAAATCATTCAAAGGCAGAAGTTAAGTGTGAAGAAGTGTGAGAAAATTTTATGTGCTTAATCGAAACTGTAATTAGGCATTAGCAGATGCTATCTTCTTAGTTCAAAATATCTAGATGGCTTTAATTTGAATGTAGTTGTAAGATAGTGTGTCTTCCTTGGGAAATAAGCCTTTTTGTATTTGAGTAGTGAGCTCTAGGCAGTGTGCCTAAATGCATGTGCATTCCCCATTTGCTATAATTTTAACAAAGTATAAACTTGTGGATTGACCTCCACCATGGGTTTTCTCCTAATAGGCTTTCCATGCAAAAATATTGGCGTTATGTGTGTTTCTACTGTGGTGATGGTTTTTTATTTCATGTTTAATTATCAGATATGAGAATAAGTTTAATAAGTTTAAATTTTTGTGACAACTAATTCACCCGCCCTCCGCCCCCCCCCTTTAGTTGTTTTCCCTTACATTGCCAACAATTGGTATCAGAGTAGGTTCCTTGGAAGAATTTGAATTTTAATAGCTTGAGGTGATCTAGGATGGTGACATGCAAGAAGGATAGCCCGATATTTGATGGAACAAATTATTCTCTATGGAAGACACAAATGGAATGTCATCTAAGATGCATTGGTGAATCTTTTTGGAACATTATGAACAATAGGTATATCATCCCATAGAATAATCCTTCTACTTTTGCTGAGATTAAAGATGCTGAGTACAATATTAGGGCTAAGGAAGCATTGTTGAGTGCTTTAACTGATTCTGAGATGACAAATGTAATGGATTTTAAGACTACTTATGAGATCTGTAAAAATTTGGAAACTTTAAATGAAGGAGATGCTCATGTGAAGATTGTTAAGCTGCAAAGTCTGAAAGGGAAATATGAAACATTGAAAATGGGTGAAGATGAGAACATTACTATTTTCATGTAGAGAGTGAATGAGCTTGTGTGTAATATCAGATGCACTGGTGGAACATTGGAAGAATCAGAGATTGTTGCTAAAGCGCTCAGATCATTGCCTTCTACATACAAACACAAAGTTGTTGCTATTGAGGAGATTTGAATTGTGACAAATGTAACCAAAGACATGTTGATTGGTAAGCTTGTTGCTTTTGAGTTTAGTGAGTTTGGTGATGCTCTTCCTAAGATAGAATATGTATTCAAGGCTACTACCTCCGGAATAGATAAGAAGAGATATGATCCAGGAGAAAGTGTGGATGCTAAAAAAAATTTGCAAACAAAATCATCTCAAACAATTTCATGTTGTTAGCATGAAAGTTAGTTTAAAATAATAAATTTAACATCCCTATGAGATATTCAATCATGTCTAAATATGCAACTAATGAGCATAAAAGCAGGTTAAACAGAAGCATATAAAAACACGATTAAACCTTCATCCCATAGTGGATTGGTGCCACCATTGTTGTGTAGTAAGCAACCCTTTCCCAATCCTTGAACAAGCTAAATGATGGTATGAGTAAGATTAATTCTCAAATGAAGAGAATAACCTTGCATGAAGATGTGGATATTGAACTAAATTTGAGTATAGTAAGTCTACTCAAAATTGTGGATGGATAATAAGGAGAGAAGCTTCCAATTTATAGATTTCTAAACTAGAAAAGAGAGTAAAATAGAGCAATGTGGGATCATTCAACATCCAATGGCCAAGTGCCATTTGTCAAGATGTGAATGGCTGAAGGTTGTGCACATTTTGGCCAAAGTGCCAATAAATGCAATTAGGTGGCATTTCAAATTTGAGAAATGACATGTGAGGGAAAAATGAATGAAATAAATGCCACTTGGCTCAATGCACAAGGACATGTAAGAGGAATGAATGCCTTGTTGGATGTACAAATCCACTTGGCCTTTTTGAATTCAAAAGAGGAATATTCTCTTTTTGATGCTTTGTGAAGGAAAATAGGAGAATTAATAAATCAAAGTAATTGATTTATTGTGCAAGTTGCATTCTCTAGAGGATTTTAGTGAGAGGGATTAAATTAATCATGGATTTGATTAGCTTAATGAAGAATTAGGTGATGTGACAATTTAGACTTAGATTTATGAATTGATTCAAGTCAAAAATTGAGAGGAAATGATTTATTAAACAAATGATTTGATTTATTTAACCAAAGAGAATAATGTTAGATTAAATCAAACAAGGTTTAATTTAATGAGAAGACTTAGGGATTAATTAAATAAAATGATTTATTTAATTAAAAGAGGAATTACAAAAATAATTAAATAAAATTGATTTATTTAATTAACAGGAGATGAAGAGTGATGAATTTAATCAAATACAGATTGTTCGATTTCATGACTAGCAAAAGAGATGATTCAGGATGAAATGGTGTTAATAGATCAGGGTTCAATGTGTCAAACTGAATTGTACATTTTCCATGTCTACATTTTGCCCCTCTTTGAAGCAATGTACTTGTTGCATTGATTCAAAGAAATAAACTGCTATGATCAAAAGTTAAAAATTTCTCAATTTTTCAAATGCCCCATTGTTGCCCCAACGGAAGGATAATGCTGGATATATTGCCCCCTCGAGAGATCGAACGAAAATGTTCAATTTTTCAATCGAGATCACGATAAAATGCGAGAGGAGTGGTTCTCTTGATCAGAGGATGAAATTTCTTTGATGTAGACAAATCTGATGATGTATAGACAGTCATCGGCCATGGGTAGCCTCGTGTATATTTTGATACAGTGCACCGATTTTAGATAGACATGTTAGTAAAGAAAGAAAAATAAGAAGAATAAGATGATGGAAGGAGGATCCACAGAAGTTCACATTATTACCGATGATGATGATGCATTGCTTACCAGGAATTGGGATTTTCAAAGGGCCAATTACTTTATGTTTGATAACACACATAGGTACGATGCATCAAGGTATAAAGGACCAAGATGGTTTTGTACCTAGTGTGATGGACTTTGACTCGAAAAACAGATAGGAGTACTCTTGTTCACACTTGAAAAACATAACCTTATTCAAAATGTAGTTCAGATATTCTAGACATCTCGGGCCAAAACATAAAAAGACCAGCCTTCTTATGTGGTCAACAAGATACCTAAAACATTCTTCCTACAAACAAACAAAGTATGCCTTACAAAGTTATTTTACAAGGATATCCAACAAACATAGCAGATAAAAAGATAATGATCATTGCCCCATTCCTTTCTCTCTAAACCTATTTTCTTTAGGCATCATCGAGAGGTCCTTGGAATGAGCACAAAATAAGATAAGTCTAAAAAGACCAAAATAAAGTAAACAAACAAGCTAATGTTCTTCGTACCGCTATCCAAGGCTAACTACTGTGAGGGGTACCCGATGCTTATGTCCATCACAGGAAAGCTTCATCCTAGGACATGTAGTGATCAGGGTTTTGGTGGGACTGATTGGGTGATAAGCTATTGATACTCTGAGTTGACCAACTTGCTTGCTTACTGACTTAGACTTGAGACTTCTGACAATTAAGTGTTCACTTTAGAACCTGCTAAACTTGCTTCTGACTGACTCACCAAAGGGTGAAAGCGATGATGATTTATTATGAGTGATGACAATCACGGGTGAAAGCGAGATGAAATGGATGCACCATTTTGGGTTTTTCAAATGTTTTGAGGTTGTTTTTTTTTTTTGGTATTTTCACATTTTTCAATGTTTTTGGATTTTTAAGATTTGCAATGAGCAAACTAACTTAAAGACCTATCCTAGGGGTCTCGGGAGCTGATCCGTAGATTAGCCTTGCCTATGTTATACATGCAGAGACCACATAGTTCGATCGATGGTGGATTGACTTGATGATAAGATGGATGGGCAAACGGATTGCCCCCCTTTTTATTGCTTAAAGGACTGACTTAAGATGCAGATTAGGCGGGCAAACAGATTGCCCATGCGACGGATGCCTAAAGGACTGACCTAACCATCTCAGGGGATGATCAAAGATCAACCTTGCCTACGTTCAAGCTCAGAGATGACGTAGTTCGACAAGGTGAAAACTGACAAGACCAGATGATGAAATTTTGAAGATTTTCTGATATTTTGACATGTTTTTTGATTTTTTGATGAAATTTTGAATGTTTTTGGATTTTTTGATTTTTGGAATGTTTTTGGCTTATTTGATGAGTTTTTGAATGTTTTTGGTTTTTTCTGATGAAATTTTGAAAAAGATCACGAGAATATACATGAATCGGATCCGATGTTGCGAGAACGTGCCCCCAGTGTGGTGCAATAGACTACTTTGATAAAGGTAGGACATACTGACCTTTGAAATGCTAAGTAGTTCCAATGGTGGAATATGGTGCAGGTACCAACATAGGCTATGGTATGGATGTGAGCGGATGAGTGGAATGGTGATGGAATGGATGAGTCATGTAGATCCTTATAGATGGGGAAGGTGCTTTATTTACACTTGACGCCTGTTTGCCAGGTTTTCACCAAGGTACTTGTCCAAAGTGCCACTAAAGTGGTTTTCACTAGAGGACGATTTTTTTCTTTATTGTTTTCAATCATTTTTCTGATTTTTTTGTTGTCACCAAGATGCCTGTTTGCTAGGTTTTTATTGAGGTAACCATTTTTTTAGGAATTTTTTTGATTGTTTTTGTATTTTCTGGTTCTATACCTTGCAAGATTTAGGCATAAAACTTTTTGAGGTGTGAACTATTCATGGGCTCTTGCAGGGGCTCGCCTTCTGGTGTCAATAACTGATATGCCCCCGATTTGCAGCTTGCAGTGATGATAAAGGGTCCCAGCCAGTTGGGCTCAAAATTTCCCTTTGTATCTGGATTTGGCACGTTCTTTTGGTTTTCTTTCAGCACGAGGTCACCAACTTGGAAAGTGCGTTGTCTGATCTTCTTGTTGTAGCTCCTTTTTAGGCAATTTTGGTACACTTGTAGATGATTAAGGGCATCCATGTGCCTTTCATCTAGTAATTCCAGCTCATTAAGTCTTGTGACCTTGTATTCCTCATATGTGATAAGGTTTTGCAGTGATATCCTTAGTGATGGGAGCTCGATCTCAATGGGGAGTATGACCTCTGATCCATAAACCAGAGAGAATGGGGTGGCGCCTGTCGGCGTGCGGATGCTGGTGCGGTAGGCCCACAAGGCGGGATTTAACTATAGATGCCAGTCACGACCAGAGTCATTGATTGTTTTCTTGAGGATTTTCAAAATGGTTTTATTTGTAGCCTTTGCTTGGCCATTGCCTTGTGGATAGTATGGAGTGGAAAAACGGTATTGGATTTTGAATTTTTCACACAACTCACGAACATCCTGATTTTTAAAGGGTGTCCCATTATCAGAGATAACGGATTGAGGAACACCGTATCGACAAATGATGTAATTCAGGATGAACTTGGATATTTGTTTTCTCGTGATGTAGGTCATGGGAATTGCTTCGACCCACTTTGTGATATATTTAGTGGCGGTGATGATGAACTTATGGCCATTGGATGAGGTGGGCGATATTTTACCAATGAGATCGAGCCCCCATTGTGAAAAGGGCCAAGGTGTAACAATGGGATGCAGTTCTTGAGCTGGTGCATGAATAAGGTCATCATGCTGTTGGCATTGCAAGCAGACAAAATTGTGCGCCTCTTTTTCCATCGTCGGCCAGTAGTACCCTGTTCTTAGCAACTTTTTAGCCAAGGTCATACCACTTGAGTGTGACCCACATGTGCCATTGTGTACCTCAGTTAGAGTAGTCAGGGATTCCTCGGGTTTTAAACAATGTAGCAGGGTTCTGTCGGCACTCCTACGGAAGAGGGTTTCTCCTAGGATGATGAATCGTGAAGTCCTTTTTATGAAAGTGCATTTTAGGTTCGGGGTGATGTCAGTGGGGAGGATTCCTAACTTTAGGTAGGTGTATATATCATGATACCAAAGATCACCAGGACCAACGAGTTCACACATGTATTCTGACTTTGGTACCTCGAATGTGGGTATGAGAAGCTGCTCTACAAGGAATTCATGTTTCGAGATGTTACGAGGGATGTCAAGTAAGGATCCAATTGTTGCCATTGCATCAGCCACTCTGTTGTTTGTCCTTGGTATCTGCTCAAAGGTAATGTCGATGAAAGATTCCTTGAGGCTTTCTACCACCTTCTTGTATGGTGCAAGCTTATCATCCTTGGTTTGGTATTCACTGTTGACTTGGTTGATGATAAGTTGCAAGTCCCCATAGATTTTTAGTGCCATGATTCACCATTGTGCTGCAATTTTGAGGCCTATGGTCAAAGCCTTGTATTCTGCAATATTGTTAGTGCAAGGGAATGCCAGCTTGTATGATCTAGGTATGCAGTCTCCTTGCGGCGTGATGAAAAAAACACTAGCTCCTGACCCATGTGTGTGAGAGCCATCAAAGTATAACTTCCAGTGGTCTGCTGCACCAAGGTTAAAAAGGGACTCATCTGGGAATTCTGATATGAGTGGGTTATTTGTGTAGAGGGGAGCTTCTACCAGCTGATCCGCAATGACTTGTCCTTTTATGGCTTTTCATTCTACGTACTCGATATCATGTTCAAATAATATCATTACCCACTTAGCCATTCTACCTGTAAGCGCTACTTTTGACAATAGGTATTTTAGAGGGTCTATTTTGGCAATCAACTTGATTTGGTGTGCTAACATGTAGTGTCTGAATTTTTGAGCCGCAAATACCAATGCTAGACAAGCTTTTTCTATTGACGCGTAATTGAGCTCATGTCCCACCATTGTTCTGCTGATGTAGTAGATAGCCTGCTCGGTTCCCTTTTCATCATGTTGAGCTAAAAGGACCCCCAGGGCGGCTGTTGTTGCAGAGATGTATAGGATTAATGATTTTCCCACAATTGGTGGCATCAATATAGGTGGTGTAAGTAGATATTCTTTTATTTTGCTGAATGCTTGCTCGCATTTGTCATCCCATCTGAAAGCTACTCCCTTGTGAAGTAGGTGTGAATAGGCAATCTGCTTGTCTGCCAGTTGTGCTATGAATTTCGGATGGACTGGAGTCTACCTTGCAATCCTCTTAGTTGTTTCAATGTCCTTGGTGCTTCCATTTCAAGGATTGCTTTTACCTTTGCAGGGTCCACCTCTATTCCTCTCATTGAAACTATGTATCCTAGCAACTTTCCCGATTGTACCCCAAAGACACACTTCTTTGGGTTAAGTCTAACCTTATATTGTTTGATCCTGTCAAAGATAGCACTTAGAGTTGCTATATGGTCTTGTCTCTTCTTTGATTTAGCCAGTATGTCATCTACATAATCTTTGACTGTTTTATGGATCATGTCGTGGAAGATTAGTGTCATGGCTCTCTGATATGTAGCTCCTGCATTCTTTAACCTGAATGGCATTACGTTCCAGCAGTAGGTGCCCCAAGGACATGTGAATGCTATCTTGTGTTGGTCTTCTTTTGCGATCATTATCTGATTGTACCCCGAGAAGCCATCCATTAGGGAAAGCATCTCATGTCCGGCCATCATATCCACTATCATGTCAATGTTGGGTAGTGGAAAGTCATCCTTGGGACATGCTTTGTTTAGGTCTCTAAAATCAGTGCAAATGCGGATGCCCCATTTTGGTTTTGAGACTGGTACGAGATTTGATACCCATTCTGGATAGTTGATCGGACGTATGAAGCCAACATCCAGAAGTTTCTGCAATTCAATCTTTACAAGCAAGGCTATTTGAGGGTGCATCTTCCTTAGCTTTTTTCTGACTGGTTTTGCTCCGGGGTAAATGGCCAAATGATGTACTACCACTTTAGGGTCCAAGCCTAGCATGTCTGCATAGGTCCACGCAAAATTTACCTTTCTCTCCTTTAGGAAAGCTGCCAATAGTTCTTGTTCTTCTTCTAGGAGGGATTCTGCATAGAAGGTAATTTGTGGTTTTGATTATGTTCCTAAGTTGACCGAGTTGCACTGTTCTACCAATACTGCTGACTTCTCCTGATGTAGAGCAGTAGGGGGGAGATTTAATCCTTCATCCTCTGGCGCCTCGGGGAGGTTTTCACCATTGGATGCGTCCTTTATTTTTACTATTTTATGGTTAGAGAGTGCCATAGTGTGGTTTTCACTCAATAACTCCAAGCTTATTCTCAATCTTTTTCTTTTGCGACTGAAGGACTCAATCTCTCCCCATAGTATGCTTGTGTATCGAGTGTGATGTTGAATCCAGCCTTGTGATCTCCGCACGGGATTGTATCCCTTAGTCCCATGAATTTTGAGAGAGCCTCGTCGTTTTCGAATGAGTCTAGAATTGGTGGTCCCCGTTGGTCGTGATCGATGAGTTGGGGGTAGACTAAGTGGATTTGGTGGGTTCGTTGGATTGGCTCAGCGGGTAAGACACTAATCATCAGTAGGGTGGAATCTTCAAAGAGCCTAGGTAAGCCACCTATGGTGTCATCATTGTCACTACTACTACAAACCTTAGTTATGTCAAATGTGAATTTATCGAGAGGTAGGCTTGTGGACACGGGTAATCTAAGGTTAGTTGCCGAGACCCGAGGAGAAGACCTGACTGCCCTATTAGGAACACTTCTGCCACGCACAGTTATACTCGGAGGGGTACAGCCAAGGCCAAGGTTCTGCATTCTTCTTTCTACAATGATGGGCTCCAACCGTCCATCACTGTTTCTTCCTAGGCTTTCATTCCTGTTATAGCCCATGCCGAACATCAGTTGTAACCCTCTGTTTGTTTCCTCCATGGGTAGGGTGGGAGTGGGTCTTTCATCTTGGTACAAAGTGTTTGTGATGTCCTCCTCATCCACATTCTCCCGACTAAGATCCCCCCAATTGTGGAATCCAGCGGGTTCTGTTCTAGTGTGAACAGGTGTTTGAATCAATTGTGGTTGCTCATGTGACCTAGGAGATTGTGGTAACTCTCCTACAACAAAAGCATTTCTCCTCATTCTATAATCACTGCATCCATTGTCCTGTATCATGTTCTTGATCTCAGATATGTCGGGGATGGCGGGTGTCTCTATCGCATAAGTGGAGGTGAGATTAGCTGGGTCTATGTATGAAGTGGATGGTCCTTCATCATTTTTAGGTACTTGAGGGATCTTGTAAAACTTGGCTTCCAAGTTTTTGCAATAGGCGAAAGGTACGGGATCCCCATGTATAGTAACCTCTTCATTTTGATATGAGAACTTAATGCATTGATGATAGGTTGAGGCCATTGCCTTCATTCCGTGTATCCATGGGCATCCTAGGAGGATGTTGTATGGCAAATCAAGGTCAAGAACTTGACAAGTTGTTTCCATGGTTGCTGGCCCCACTTGGATGGGGATCTTGATAGTGCCCTGAGACACTCTTTCCTGGTCATCATATGCTCTTATGGTGATGCTTTTTTTCTTATTGATGGAATCCTCAGTGAATCCCAATTTCTTGATAAGTTCCAGAGAACAAATATTAAGGCCTGCACCTCCATCTACCAAGACCTGTTTGAATTTCTTTTTGTGGATTAGGACTTGGAGGTGGAGAGCGTGGTTATGAGATGGTTGTGGGGGGAAATCTTGGTCCGAAAATGTGATGAGATTCGGGGTAATGATGTTACCTACCATAGCCTGAAATTGCTCTGTGTCAAGGGTGGCAGCAACGATCGATGCAACTAGTGCTTCATCCAGGATCTGTCTATGGGTGGTGGAGATTTTTAGTAATTCCATGATGGAAATTTGTGCGGGTGTTCTTTTCAACTGCTCAATTACATTGTAGTCATAAGGGACGGCCTTTGTGTTGGTAATGGGGGTCTTAGCAAGTGCCCTAGCAATGGTAACTTTTCCACCTCATGTGGTGACTCCACAGTCATTGTTGGCTCCCTTGATATTTATGACAGTAACCATCTCGTCGACACATCCGACTATTTCTTCGTATACTAGATTAGCACTAGCATACTTTTGCTTACCCTTATTATTCCCTTGGTTATTTCCCTGATTGTTCCCTTGGTTATGATTCGACATCGGATTCATGTAGATTTTCAGATCTTGGTTTTCGGTCGGTTGTTCGATGTTGATGACCTTATCCTCGATGCGGTCTTGGATGATATTCTTGAGTCTCATGCAGTTGGCGATGGTGTGTCCTTTGACTTTATGGAAGTCACATAGGAGATCCTCGTTGTACCACAGTGGTTTGGTCATGGGCTCCATGTATTGTTCGGAGTTAGAGATCTTGATTAGGTTTTCTTTGACCAATTTCTTCATGACAGACTCAATTGATTCGCCAAGGGCTATGAACTTCCTCTTGGGGGGAAACCTGTTGCGGGGAGGTGGTCCTCCTTGATTACCCACATTGTTGACTTGGCTGGTGGAAGGTGGTTGTGACTATGCTACTACTGCATTATCCTGCACATTATTGTGGTTATGAGTTTGCGGTTGATGATGATTTTGGGTATTTTGCTTAGGAGCACTGATGACTACCTTAGCATCGACCATGCCATCGTTCGTGATATTTTTGTTTCTTGACCATGTTCGAGGTTTATCATTGTAGTTGTTGGACGAGTAGTTATCCTATGGTGGAGTGAATGTAGGTGTGCCTCCACGCGCAGTAAGGGCTCTTTCGATGTTGAGCGCCTTTGGAATTAGTTGATCGTAAGATGTGATGCACTGCATTTTTAGGTAGAACGCCAAGTTTTCATCTAGGTTGGCTATGATGGTGCAGACTTGTTGTTCCTCTAACATGGTTCACTTGCTCTGATTGGCCTTGGATCACCATCTTTGCAAGAAGGATGCAAATAACTTTCCTCTTCTTTGTTTTAGTGCAGATAGTTCTTCTAAACTGACATCCGCACCCATATTAAAAGCGTAATTTTTAAGGAAAGTCTCCACAATTTCCTCGAATGTTTTAATGCCTGTGGGTAGGCGAGAAAACCATTCCATAGCTGGACCAGTCAGGCTTCGGGGGAAGAGCCGCATTAGATACGTGTCATCATATGCGACTTCCATGCAGTGCACCTGAAATTCCCTGACGTGGTTTTCAAGGTTGCCTGTCCCATTGTATTTATCAAATTTGGGGTTCTTGAATCCCTTTGGGAATGGTACCATGGTGAGACTTCTATCGAACAGATAAGGGCACAAGTTGCCTGGTGTCCTTGTGGTTTTTCTTGCTTGCAAGTCCAACACCTGCTGTGAGAGCAGTTTGATTTGTGTTACAATGTCTTTGCTTGGATCGGGGGGTGGGATGAATGAGCTATAAGGCGTTTGGGGAGTGCGCGTGGTGGGAGGAGTACCGGTGGGCATTTGCTGCAAGCTTGGCTATGTGTTTAAGGCTTTTTGGTAAGCCTGCATTTGTGCCAACAATGCTTGTTGTTGATCTTGATGTTGCTGTTCCAATAGCGCTTGCTGTTGGTCCTTCTGCTATTTTTCCCATGAAGCCTGCTGTTGGTCAAGTTGCTGTTGAGCTAGCAATGCTTTTTGTTGGTCTAGCTGCTGTTGTGCCAATAATGCTTGTTGTTGGCGAGCTGCTGTTGTGCCAATAAAGCTTGCTGTTTAGCTTGATGGTGTGCCTGAAAATCTTGTAGGGCTTGCTGGTAAGCTTGCAGGTGGATTGCTTGCAATTGCGCTTGGTATTGAGCTTGTGCCTGCTGTTGGGCTTGAGCTTGGGCTTGCGCTTGTGCTTGGGTTTGCGCTTGTGCTTGAGCTTGGGCTTGCACTTGCACTTGAGCTTGTGCTTGAGCTTGTGTGGCCTTTTATTTTTGGAGTGCCTTTTGGCGGGTAGCTTGTTGTGCGTTTTGCAACATGATGGAGAATGAATTGGTCGTGTTGTGCTTTGGCGGTGGGATTGGTGGTGGAGCAAGAATCATGCCAACTGTCGTGGTGGGTGGAGGGATTGTGGTGGTGATTGTGATTTGGGTTGTTGGAGGGGTGTTTGAGATGATTGGTCCTTGATGGGGCATGCTTTGGGAGACTTGAGGACCAATAGATGCATTAACCATGGTGACAGGAATAGTTGTGATTTGTTGTGAAGATATGGGCAAAAGAAGCGGGTTCAACGTGGTGGTTGGATTGCTTGGATTAACAAAAACTTCGATGGGAAATGGTGGAAGACCTATTCCAGGAGGTGATGCAGATGCGAATGGAAGTGGGGGAAGGGATGATGCACCTATTTGGAAAGAGAAAGGATTGATAGCTTTCGTCATTCCAAGAAAACCAACTTCCTCATGCGATGGGGGAGTCGGTATGTTCAATTGATAGGCTGGAGTGGTGTGAAATGAGGATGAACCAGCGGGATTATGAAATGTGAGTGGGACGTATGGGTGAGATGAGTTTTCTGGAATAAATGTAGCTGGTGTGGGGGTGATGATTGCTTCTTTATTAGCCACAAGGCGGTGTTCTTGCAATTCTTGGAACATGGCACCCCCCTTGTTCACAATCGGGGAGGTTGGTGTGATGATTGATGTGGTGCAAGGTTCTTCTTGATTGATGTTTGACAATGGGGATGTATCTGTACTAGTGCTTATGTTAAGGTTGGGAGGGGGCATGACCCCTCCTCTTGCCATTGAATTTATGTATTTGAACATAGCACTAACAATTTTGTGGTTCTTAGGATTTCAAATCATTTCCATGATTTCATTTGGTGTCATCCCCATGTCTTCATTTGTGTCATCCTCTTGATGATTCTCCTCTTGAGGATTTTGTGATGATAAGGGCGAGTTGCTTGGGGGATTGCTTGATCCTACTAGGTTCACTTTGGTATTTAGATGACTCATGTCCATAGAAGCTAATATTTCTCTGATATTCTCCATGTCCTTCTTGTGTTGAGATCTTGTTTGGACCATAAAAAATAGGGATTTGTTTGATCCTAATCCTTTAGGTCCAAAAGAAAAGAACTAGGGAAGCTAAAAGATCAAAGATGGTGATGATGGTGATGGGTTAAAATGGATGGGAGGAGTGAATGAAACCTTTGGAAAACTTTTTGAATGTATGTGCTAAAATTTGAAAAGGCTTTTGATTTGATTTGATTGTGATAATTTGACTAGATGCGTTAATTCAAACAAGATTGTTGTGAAGTTGTTTCCCCTAGGAAGTTGTGTTATCTTAAGGGAACTTGCACAAAGTGGATGAATTGACAAAGTGTGTTATGCCAATGTTTTGGAGAACTAATAGACTTTAAGAAGTTGTGTTATCTCAAAGAAAATTTGTTCAATGGTTTGAGACTAAGTTGGCTAAGTGTGTTAAGCCAAGGTATGATGATGTTGATTTAGCCCTCTAAGTTTAGCGCGATGATTGATCCTAGAGCTCTCAAAAGGTTTGATGATGAAATGGGACTTGATTTGATGGAGGAATGAATGAGAATGACAACTTTGATCTTGAACCTTAACCTACATGTGACTCTTTCTAGAAAACCTCGGTATTGAAGAACATGCTAGACTTTTTATGGAAGAAATGCAAACCTTTGAAAAAGTTCGGGATTTTGTTGACAATAAAATGCATACAATGCGGGATTGTTCCTTGAGGCTTTTCTGTAAAAGTTATAAACCAATCTTTCCCTAAATTCGAAAAGTCTCTCAAGACGCTCCTCACGAGCTTTTAGACTAAGCTTTTTGAAATTTGGCTTTGGGATTTTGATCTTGCGGGAAATCATGTTAGAAAACACATGTGTAATCCAATTTGTCTCTTTATCTTGGTTAAATGAGGTTCTTTTTATCCAAGACACTTGCTTGCTTAAGTTTTCAACTATATGTCTAGTGTCCCATTCTCTTTCTCATCCCACAATGTCCTGTATGCAAAAATTGAGGAAAATAGGGAAAAAGTTCCTTATGTTTATCCTTATTAGAAACAAATGATGGTAGAATTTGCACACTTAGAAACCTCTAGGAATGTGATTCCTAGGGAAAGCAAGAGTGGGAAAGTTCATCAATAGGTATTTGTTTCCCACAAGGTGTTTGAAATTTCAAGGTTTTTGTGTATGTTTGTTTTCCAAATGTTTTCAAGATCAAGCAATGTGTTCTTCCAAGCACTTTCACACTCCTAGGTTGATGAGACAATACCTTGTTGGGTTCCCACTTGGATAAATCCAGCTGCGCATATCTTGTGCGAATGGCTAAATGCTTGACCACACTGGCTCCCCTCCACGGCACTCACTTATTCGGGTCAGCCAAGCATTAGTACCCATGAATCTCCCATGGCATACTTTCCATTTCCACAACAAGACCGCATGTTACGTGGGGCGGCTTCAAAGGACATAACCTTTTGCACCAACAAGATAGACAAGGTTTTGGCCTTTTTCTAAACAAGGGGTTCTAATTCGGGCATTCCGTTCGTGGGGGATTATCCAACATCGGCGAGAGTCCATTGCTGTCCATCTCATTGGAATAATCCTCGTGATATTGGCCTTTGTTCCAATATCCACACTTATATCCCAGGTGGAAGTCGCTTGGCTTTAGCGTGTTCCCGGTTGGGTCGTTCCCTTGGGTGATTACTTTTTCCCACAAGGCAGGCCCTCTAAGTTAACAAAAGCAAGCTAACATATCCCGTCGTTCACACAACCCTTGTTGAAAAACAAAGGGGAGAACCTCCACAATATATCGTGCTCACACTCGCATGTTTTGTTCAATTTTAAAATGCCCAAATTGAAGTGTGGAGGCAATATTTTTGACAAGTTAATATCACTAAAATGCTTTTGATTCTCAAGATCGCTATAAAGCGTGAGATTAAAGCAATGATGAGTTCATTTTAGAAGCACCAAGATTAAATGTGAAGTTTGCCTTGTTCAATTTTAAGTCCAAATTGAAATCTAGTATATTTCTAAGGTTCAATTTTAACCAAAAAGATGAAGTCAAAATGGTTAATTTTAAGCCCCAAAAATAGATGTGAGATGTTTTAAAGCTAAAATAAAGATCTAGCTCAACAAGCATTAAAAAATGCTTTTGTGAATTTCTCCAATCTTGTTTTTGCCTTGATTTAATTCCAATGTTCAACCTGCAAGAGAAAATACAAAGTTACTAAAAATATTTCATAAAAATATCTCATGCATTAATGCCCTAATCATAAAAAAAAAAATTCCATTTAACTTAACCCCCTTTAAAAAAATTTCCTTCCTCACTGTTTATTTCCCGAAATTAAATCCTCTGTCATTTTACCGCAGGCTGTGGTATCACGGTTGGCGGCTTAAAGGCAGTCTGCAACAGGCTTTACCGCATGACCGCTAACAGTCGGGTGGACAACTGCGGTAATGCGGTGGTGGGCAACGGTTACCGCACGACTAAGCGGCGAGGGATGCGGTGATGGTCGAGGATAGATGGTGAGGTGGTTACCGCGCTAACGCGGGTAAGGGAAGGGTAACCGGCGGTGACGAGGTGCGGCCAAGTGACAGACAAAGTCACGATTAGCAGGTTTACCGCGGTACCATGGAGGATTAAATAGCAGACCGCGGGATGGCGGTGACAGTTAGACAGGCAGGCAGCACATAGCTAACCGCACCACCGCGGTCAAGGAAAAACTATCGACGGTAACGCAGTGAGCACCGCTCTACCGTGACGGAAGGGATGAGGTGGTGGTAATGCGATTTACACCGCTCTACCACGAATGATACAAATGAGGTGGTGGCAACGCAATTTACACTGCTCTACCATGGACGGATACAGACGAGGTGGCGGCTAAGCGGTGAGTGGCTCGCAAGACAGTGAGTGGAAATTGTGATACCGCGGGTGACCAGAGCGGGTGGCGAGTAACGAGGTAAGGAGTGGCAGAGGAAACCATGAGGCATCAGTGAGAATTACCGCACAACCGCAGGGGGCCCCGTCACAGACTGCGGTAACGCGGTGAGAAGAGGTAAACAGTGAACAGATACTTCACCGCAGAACCGCGAGAGGTGGACGTGGGGGCACGGTAGAGCGGTGGATGGCAGGAACGAAGGCTGAGAAAGACGCCCGACACTGCTGTACCGGGTGAATGGACTGAGAGGCACGGTAGCGCGGGAGATGTCTGGATGACAACGGCAAAAGAATGTCTGCGCAGGGGTGCGGTAAAGAGCTGAGGCGATTACACGAGAGAACCGTGAGGAGAAAGGAAAGCACAAGGAGGAGGAAAATTCGCAGTAAGACCGAATGATTAGCATAAAATGTAAAGAAGATTCAAAGCTTGTATTTAAACAAAAATTTCTTTCTTTTCTTTGACCGAACGGAATTAAGCATGAATAACAGCGAAGGCTATTGTTAACAGAATAGTTAAATATTTTGAGCCAGATTTCCTGCAAATAGAGACATTAGTGAGATTGTAACGGAATAAAATCTAGGATTCAAGCCCTCCTTCTAGCGCCAGAATGTGGATGCTAAAAAAATCTGCAAACAAAATCATCTCAAACAATTTCATGTTGTTAGCATGAAAGTTAGTTTAAAACAGTAAATTTAACATCCCTATGAGATATTCAATCATGTCTAAATATGCAACTAATGAGCATAAAAGCAGGTTAAACAGAAGCATATAAAAACACGATTAAACCTTCATCCCATAGTGGATTGGTGCCACCATTGTTGTGTAGTAAGCAGCCCTTTCCCAATCCTTGAACAAGCTAAATGATGGTATGAGTAAGATTAATTCTCAAATGAAGAGAATAACCTTGCATGAAGATGTGGATATTGAACTAAATTTGAGTATAGTAAGTCTACTCAAAATTGTGGATGGATAATGAGGAGAGAAGCCTCCAATTTATAGATTTCTAAACTAGAAAAGAGAGTAAAATAGAGCAATATGGGATCATTCAACATCCAATGGCCAAGTGCCATTTGTCAAGATGTGAATGGCTGAAGGTTGTGCACATTTTGGCCAAAGTGCCAATAAATGCAATTAGGTGGCATTTCAAATTTGAGAAATGACATGTGAGAGGGAAAAAGGAATGAAATAAATGCCACTTGGCTCAATGCACAAGGACATGTAAGAGGAATGAATGCCTTGTTGGATGTACAAATCCACTTGGCCTTTTTGAATTCAAAAGAGGAATATTCTCTTTTTGATGCTTTGTGAAGGAAAATAAGAGAATTAATAAATCAAAGTAATTGATTTATTGTGCAAGTTGCATTCTCTAGAGGATTTTAGTGAGAGGGATTAAGTTAATCATGGATTTGATTAGCTTAATGAAGAATTAGGTGATGTGACAATTTAGACTTAGATTTATGAATTGATTCAAGTCAAAAATTGAGAGGAAATGATTTATTAAACAAATGATTTGATTTATTTAACCAAAGAGAATAATGTTAGATTAAATCAAACAAGGTTTAATTTAATGAGAAGACTTAGGGATTAATTAAATAAAATGATATATTTAATTAAAAGAGGAATTACAGAAATAATTAAATAAAATTGATTTATTTAATTAACAGGAGATGAAGAGTGATGAATTTAATCAAATACAGATTGTTCGATTAAATGACTAGCAAAAGAGATGATTCAAGATGAAATGGTGTTAATAGATCAGGGTTCAATGTGTCAAATCGAATTGTACATTTTCCATGTCTATAGAAAGTTATTCTAGAAAGGTGTTCAAGTATGAGGAAGAAATGAGAGAGATTGAAGAAGAAATAAAGCTAGATGAGCTTCAAGCACTTCTTGTCAAGAGAGCACCAGAGGAGAAGGTAAGTATAAAGGGAAATTTCCTCTTAAATGTTTTTCTTGCAATAAGATAGGTCACTTTGCCTCAAGGTGTCCCGAAAGAGTTCCTAAGCCGAGATCTAACAAAACCTAGATTCCAAAGAAAGTATTATTTTTTTGTTGATGAAGGTGTGACAGATGATGAATCTGATAAAGGGAATGAAAGTGAGGATGAGTTTGTATTTATTGCTATCAAGGAAAGCAATCCTGTACCTATTGAATCTGCTAGCTACATGAATGTGGAGAAAGCTCTGGCATCCAGAATTGAAGAAAAATATGAATGGGTGATTGACAATGGATGCTCTCATCACATGACAAGTGATAAAAGTAAATTTGTGAGCTTGGAAAAGTATGATGGTGGTGTTGTAAGATTTGGTGATGATAAAGCTAGTGTAATCCATGGAAAACGATCCATTTATTTTGATGGTAAGCATAATATTGATGATATCCTATATGTTGAAGGTTTGAAGCATAATCTTTTAAGTTTTGGACAAATGGTTGACATGAAGGGATATAATCTTCAGTCCAAGGATGGAAATTGCAAAATATTGAGGATTTTTGGATATGTGATTGCTTTTGGTACAAAAACAAAAGGTAATATCTTTCACTTGAGTGTTGCTAGTAAAAGTTGTCCGATTGCTCAAGTTGATGAAAGTTGGTTGTGTCATAGAAGATTGTGTCATGCAAAATTTGACAATATTATCAAGATAGGTTCTACTCAGGCTATGAGAGATCTTCCTAAGTTGGTAAAGCCTACTAACACCATATGCAAGGAATGTTAGTTGGGGAAGAAAACTAGAGTCTCATTCAGAAGCAAACAACATTGTTCAAATGGAGTATTGGAACTTGTGCATACTGATCTGTGTGGTCCTGCTAGAATCAAAAGTTTACAAGGAGATAGGTATTTCATGTTACTCATTGATGATTATTCTAGATTGATGTGGTTTGCTTTCTTAAAAGAAAAATCCGAAGCTCTAGAGAAATTCAATATTTTTAAAGCTAAAGTTGAGATAGAGACAAGTCTGAATATTAAGTGCCTGAGATCAGATAGAGGTGGTGAATTCACTTCCGGTGAGTTTAATTCCTTCTATGAAATGCATGGGATAAAGAGACAATTATCTGCCCTACAGACCCCTCAACAAAATAGAGTTGTGGAAAGGAAGAACAAGACAATTCTAGATGCTGCTAGGACTATGATGCTAGAAGGAAATGTCCCTCATATCTACTGGAGAGAAGCTACGAGTACTACTATTTATACTCTCAATAGGGTACATGTCAAAGGAGATACTGGTAAGACCCCTTATGAGCTATGGTTTGGTCATAAGCCTACTATTAGATACTTCAAAATCTTTGGGAGAAAATGATATATCAAAAGAGATGAAGATATAAGAAATTTCAATGCTAGGAGTGATGAAGGAATCTTTCTTGGTTATTCTACTAAAAGTAAAGCCTACTGATGCTACAATAAGATATTGAGGAAAGTTGTTGAAAGTGATAATGTAAAGGTTGATGAAGACACATTTAGACCATCTAGAACCTGTGAGTATGATTCAGATGATCAAAATGTCAGTTCAGTTCAGACTCAGAATCAAGTACAGATCATTTTGGTGAATCAAGAAAATCAAGAGGAAGAAACTTGTAAAAGTGCAGAAACAAGATCACAAGAGCCTGAAGTTCAAGAACATCCTAAGACTCCAAGGTATGTAAGAATAAATCATTCAAAAGATTAGATTATAGGTGATAAGAACAAAGGTGTTCAAACTAGGAGAAGAATTGCAGAAGAGTACTGCTTGATTTCAAAGACTAAGCCTAGTAATGTCAATGAAGCATGCAAAGATGAACATTGGGTGGAAGCAATGAAAGAAGAGTTACAAAAAATTGAGAAGAATGTGATGAGGGTGCAACCCGAGACACAGAAAATCACATAGAAAAACCAATGAATCATATTATTTTCAAAGTCTGAAATTCTTACATGTAGAGGATCTCAAATCCTCAAGTTCTGCAATACATGCAAATTATGCACAAACTTCCAGAAGCCCTAACTCAAGATCTGACTGTCGGATCTTCAATGATAATACCTTTTCGGAAAGCTCTTGCGAAAATGAAGTGCCTAAAAGTGGGGCCTAAAGGCTAACCACTTTATTTTTTCGCCAATTTTCAGGCCCATCCGAAGCCTTTAAGTCCCTCAAAATTAGCTCCGAAGACTTTGTAGGGCAAAAAGCAGAAACTTAAACTTGAATAAATTTTGAACCGGGAATGATCTTCGCCTGATTCCTTCACCAAAGTGTTTATTTTTCTATCCTGAAGCTTCCCTTAAATTCATGTCTCCTCACGCCTTCAAATTCATACCTACTAAAAATAGCAGTTGAGTAGAAAAAGCAGAAAAAAAATTCTGAAAGTTAGGAATTCTTCTTCGATGAAAAGGGTATCAAGAAATGCAAAAACATCTACAACAATCTAAATGAAAGTAAATATATTTTTGGGTGATGTAGGATTGCCCTTACACAACTAGATGCTCCTGCATCAGAATGATACATGGACTCTTGTTCCTAGACCTAAGGACAAAAATGTAATTGGAACTAAATAGGTCTTTCGAAATAAACTGAATGAGCAAGGTGAAGTTATCAAAAACAAAGCAAGACTAGTGTGTAAAGGATATTCACAGATGGAAGGAATTGACTTTGAAGAATTTTTTTCCCCTGTTGCTAGAATTGAAGTTGTGAGACTATTTCTTGCCTATGCTGCTTACAAAAACTTCAAGGTTTACCAGATGGATGTCAAGTCAACATTTCTAAATGGTGAACTGAATGAAGAAGTATATATTGATCAACTAGATGTATTTCAATTGAATGATCAAGGAGACATGGTTTGTCAACTGAAGAAAGCATTGTATGGACTTAAGCAAGCCCCAAGAGCATGGTATGACAAATTGGATAAGTATTTTCCAAAGTTTAGTAAAAGTACCATTGATAGTAACTTGTATTTCAAGATTGATCATGACAAGGATTTTATTGTTGAAGTATTTGTTGATGATATCATTTTTTAAGGAGATGATAGCTTGTGCATGAAGTTTTCTAATGAGATGTAGAGTGAGTTTGAAATATCTATGATTGGAGAAATGAAATTATTTTTTGGATTGCAAATTACTTAGTTAGATAAAGGAATCTTTATATCTTAGTCCAAGTATGTGAAAGGATTGCTAAAGAAGTTTGGTATGGAAGATTCAAAGCCAGTTGGTACACCTATGGTGACCGGATGTAAGTTGACAACAAATGATGATTTTCCTAAGGAAAATCAGACTAGATACAAATCCATGATTGGTGGATTTCTTTATTTGACTCAAACTAGACCTGATATCATGAATGATATATGCAATGTTGCAAGATTTCAAGCCAATCCTAAGGAATCTCATGTGACTGTTGTGAAGAGGATTTTTGGGCACTTGAAGGGGATAGTTGATTTTAGCCTATGGTATCCTAAAGATGATGACTTTACTTTGAGTTCTTTTATTGATGTTGATTGGGCAGGAGATGTGAATGATAGAAAGAGTACTAGTGGTGGTACATTTTTCTTGGGAAAGAAGCTGATTTCATGGTTAAGTAAGAAGCAAAATGCCATTTCTTTTTCTACTGCAAAGGCAAAATACATTGTTGCTGCTAAAAATTGTACTCAAGTATTGTGGATGAAGATGATGTTGAAAGATATTAGAGTTGTGTATGATGAACCTATTTCTATATTCTGTGATAATTCAAGTTCTATTAACATTTCTAAGAATCCAGTGTTGCATTTAAAACCCAAGCATATATCTATCAAGTTTCACTTTTTGAGAGACAAGGTGAGTGACAAGGAAGTCAGACTGGAGTATGTGCCTACTAAACAACATATTGCAAACATCTTTACTAAGCCTTTGCCTAAGGATAATTTTGAGTATCTCAAAGGTAAGCTAGGGGTGATTACCCCTCCTAATCAGAACTAAGTCTGTGCATTTCATAATCATATCTTGAGATTCAGATTGATGTTGTGGTGGCTACTACTCAGGGGGAGTAGTCAGATGTTCAAATATGTGGTTCAAAGCTTATGTGTAGAAAGGTAATGTCTATCTTTTCCATTGATGTCAAAGGGGGAGAAGAGTCATGTGAAAAACTATGAATTATCTGGAGAGAAGAGTCAAAATCTAAGGGGGAGAAAGTGCTAAGAGGAAGTTGTGTTGATTTTATTTTTCAAATCATGTGTTGCCATCAATTCCAAATGGGGAGATTGTTCAATTTTGCTGATATGTGGTTGTCATTGATTTCAACACTATTAGCATTGATGTCTTTAAGGCTGTATATGTCAAGGATATTGAGGAAATTGTAATAAAATAAGTTGCAGGTTGTCGGTGAAGTAGTGAAGTTCAGTATGGTGGAGAGTTTAGAATATTGATGGTCAAAAGTTGCAGATTAAACGGTTTTTTTTAATCCTATCTAGTTTATCCACTGAAAGTTTTAGAGGTTTGCATGAAGATTTGATCAAATTATGAGTTTCTGTGTTCCGACAAATTTTATGTTGCTTAAGCTGGTGTTCCTGAAAGAAGATAATTTTATTTTGGCAATCTGAGTTGATGAGAATTCTTCTGTTGTGTTTCATGATTCTTTTGGATGTCTCTAGATCATTTTGTATCTATGTTGTTGGTTCACATTGTTCAGTGTGCTTGTGATTGAAGATTTTCTCTTACGTGTTCATGTTTTTCATGTTCATGGCCGATAGGGTGATTGTAGCATGTTGTGGATTTTTGAGGAATAATGTTTGAAGGTGTTTCATGTTTGAGGATGTTGTTTTGGGTCTTCATTATGTTGTGGCCAACTTTGGTTGATTCACATTAATAATTATTTATGTTTTGGGTCGACAGTTTGTATTCATTTATATTTTATTGAAGCCGCCATGTAGATGATGTTGTTCTTGGTTGTGGATATATATGAGCAATTTTTTTATCATTTGTGTTAAGAGATGCAATGTGTGTGATGTGAAGGGAAGTGTGTGAAGTGTGAGTGCTATGTGCGAATAAAGTTCAAATCATTCGAAGACAAAAGTTAAGTGTGAAGAAGTGTGAGTAGAGTTTATGTGCTTAACTGGAACTATAATCAGGCATTAGCAGATGCTATCTTCTCAGTTCAAAATATTCAAATGGATTTAATCTAAATGTAACTGTAAGATAGCGTGTCTTCCTTGGGCAGTAAGCCTTTTTGTATTTGAGTAGTGAGCTCTAGGCAGTGTGCCTGAATGTATGTGCATTCCCCATTTGCTATACTGTTAACAAAGTATAAACTTGTGGATTAACCTCCACCATGGTTTTTCTCCTAATAGGGTTTCCACACAAAAATCTTGGTGTTATGTGTGTTTCTATTGTGGTGATGGTTTTTGCTTTCATGTTTAATTATCAAATCTGAGAACAAGTTTAAATTTATGTGACAATTGATTCAATCCCCCCTCTTAGATGTCTGCCCTTGTGTTGCCAACATAATCTTATGAATGAGATTAGAATTTGATATGTCATACATAGGAATAAGAAGTTGTTCAACTATGAATTCACACTATAGACTATTATGTGGCATGTAGATTAAGAATCCAATAGTGGCCATGGCATATGCTACTTTGTTATTGAGGTAAGAGACTTGTTGAAACTAGATGTGAGATAAGTATTGTATAAAATTGTTGATCATCCATTTTCTATTCAAAATTTTGTCTTATCTAGTTTGATATTCATTATTAACTTGTTTGATTGTAATTTGGGAGTCATGTCATAGACATAGAACTCAATTATTTTCCATTGAATATCTATCTTAAGCCCTATAATGAAAGCCTCATTTTATGCCATGTTGTTAGTGCATGGAAAAGATAGTCTAAAGGGCTTGGGTATAAAATATCTTTATTGTGTAATGAAGAGAAAGATAGTGCCCAAACCATGTTGTGGTTATGAGATATCAAAATAAATCTTCCAATATGTGGATGCAATGAGAGTTAAATTAGATTCATTTGGAAATCCCACAACTAGATAATGACGATCTATCAATGGTTCTTTAGCAAAATACTATGTAACAACTTGTCCTTTGATAGCCTTTTGTTACACATAATCTATATCAAAATCATTGAGGAGCATGACCCACTTAGTGATCCATCTTGTGAGGGAGGCCCTAGATAAGATATACTTAAGTGGATTGATATTGGAGATAAGTTTGGTTTGATGATTAAGCATGTGCTGTCATAGATTTTGGGATATAAGAAAATAACTAGGTATGCTTGTTCTGTAGGAGTATAACTGAGCTAGTATACAATACATGTGTGGCTGATATAGTAGATGAATCTCTCACAATTGTTTCATAATGTTGTGCAAGAAGTCCCCCTATTATAACTAATGTAGCTAAGATATATAACAAGAGGAACCTTCTTAGGATAGGAGCCATAAGAATTGATGGCGCTAGATATTCCTTGTTTTTATCAAAATCCTATTGATAGCTTGTATCCTAGTAAAATGTAACATTCATTTGAAGTAGATGGGAAAATGGTTGACACTTATTAGCTTGTTGGGCGATGAATCTTCTGATGGGTTGAAGTTTATCTTGCAAGTTGTGAAGCTATTTTAAGTTCTTAGGTAGATGCAATTTTACTATAGTTGATACTTTGGTAGGGTCAACTTCAATGCCTCTACATGAAACATAACACAAATTTAAATGATGTGTTGCTATGTCCTTGTATTTAATGGCATTAAATCTATTCATTTTATATATCAATTATTTATGAGTCCTCATTTGAAGAAGCTAAACATTTAGATTTGGTGCACAGTAAATAATTCTAGATTTGCATGAGCATTCCTAGGAGCATATACATGACTAGAGAGTGTTACTTTTTTATTTTGTACGTATATTTATGTGGGCTAACCTATTATAGCATATCCCCTTGTCATACAATTTGTAACACTATTAATCTCTAGAATTAGGAAACCTATACGAAGTTAAAACATATTAAGTAAAGAACAAAAAATTGTACATCTCACAACACAAATTCATAAATACATAATAGATGTATGATTGAAACTTGTTTTTGATCCCTAGACTTGCTTTTATATAGAACAAACAAAACAATTAACTTTAGAGAAAAATACTAGATAATTATCTATTTTTTCATCTCAAAACTTTTAAAATTTTATACATATAATTTATTTTTAAAAAAAAAAAAACCATTTTCTTTATTTACATTTTTCATATTTAATAATTATTAAAAATTCTCAATCTGAAAATATATATTAATTAATTTAATCATACCTACATGTACTTTTTATTAAATTTATCCTAAGAAAGTTTACTTTCCTTTACACGTCTATGCATTATTACTAATTTCAATTCTATTTATTCGAACAGAACACCATTAAAATAAAACTACTTCTATTTCATTGAATTCTTTATCATGTAATATATATATTAAAAAATGCAGGTTACAAAGAAGACAATGCAGTTAAAAATTGCAAGATGAAGTAGAAAATAACCAAAGGCTGATTGTAAACAAATATACAACCACAAGTTTATAATAACAAATGAAATCTACGAGTAAATAAGAAATGGTACAATAGAAAAATAGATAAGAAGTGAAACATGAAGTGACATAGTAGAAGAAAGTTGTCATCACTAAGTTGATCATATTTAAAAAGTTTGACATCTCAATAATCTTTTATATAATATTCTATGATGATATGTTTTTTACATCTCATAAAGTAGAAAAAATCATAAAGTGTGATGTAATTTGATCATGTAACTTTAAAACATGACGTAAAAATGATAGTTATTAAAAATTTAATTGAACAATAAAATAAAATTCTGATTAGAAGAAAAATGTACAAATGAAAAGTAAAACCCCTCTCCTCTTCTCAAAAGACATCTTTTAAGACAATAAAAAATACATTGTTATCATGGTATGATTCTAATTCATCTTAAGTGTTCATGCACCTTTGTTATTGTATGCAAATTAAAATACGTCCACTTTCTTTTACTTTTTCCATATCAATTGAATGAGTAATTATAACTTACAAGAAAATAATAATAAGTTATATAAATTGAAGGAATGAATTTTAATTATAATAATTATAAAATAAAGTATAATAATTTCATGGAAAAATAACTTACATCCAAAAAATAATAAAACGTGATAATACTATTATACTTTACACGATATGAAAAATATTGTTATATGATTTTTGATTAGTAAATTGTAGTCTCAGAGACTACTATCTTTATACTACAATAAACCAATATATATATGTTCATTTTTTGGGGGTTGATGCAAGACCATATCTTTTTAGAGGCAAAGGATTGTATAAAAATAATTAGATTTACAATTTACCCTATTTCAATATACTATCAACTAACTTGTTTATGGTAGCCATATAGTTTACATTATTTCATATACATATTGATCTAAGGAGATTACTCATATTTAGAGATTTTGGGGATTCATCCATGTAATGCCTTTTGTCACCTTTATTCTCATTGATTATTTTAGAAATGTGAAGCCTCTCACTATTTTCTTCCTCCTCTTGATCTCATTCTTTTGTAGGTCTATAAGGCTCCATTTTTGTCCCCTCTTTTAATTCCTTCATAAAACTACACCAATAAATTTTCCATGTTCGTCCATGATAGTGTAATCGATTATCAATGTTATTAGATATCCTTTTAAAGCTCCATAAAAAGTTCATATTCAATGATCCCAATGAAGGAACATTTCATTGTGCTTCTTTCTTGAGATATAAAGAATGAAATCTTACATCCCCATTAATGAGGAATATTATATGATTTTATTAATTAATTTTATTTTGATATTCTTAATATTTAAAAGTGATTAGTATTCTGAAATACATGACAAAATATTCATTTTTAAACACTACTATGACTTTAAATCAATCCAAATTTTTAAATAAGATGAACTAATTGACCTTTTTATTTTCATAATTATGACTTATAAATAAATACTAAATCATTAAATATTGTATAATTATTGATTACATAAATTTGATTATATAATTATTAAATATAATTGTTAATATATATATATTCATAAATGTAAGTTAAGATTCTAGCTATTTATATTATGTAGTTATTAACCATATAAATCTAGTCTTAAATCTTAAAAATAATTTTTAAATATATAAAATAGTTCTCTTTTTCACTAGTACAAATTATGATTTCAAACAACATTTGAACTATTAACATCATATTAGAATGTTTGTTCTTTTCACTACAATAAAAGTAGATTCTTAAAAAATATATCAAATGTTTATCTTTTTCACTACCATAGAATATGGTAAAAAATTATGATGTTGGATTTTACACAAGTATCAAATCGTAAACATCATTTATAAAACAACTTGAGTAGATCATGTCGGTCTTTTCTAATACAAAGACTATGTTCTGAGAAAAGAAAAAATATGCACTTTTTAATATGAAATATTTTTGGTCTACCTTTCCATGAAATTGAAATTAATTAGGAATCTAAGGACATTTATGTCACATGAGAAACATGAACTTTAATTGGAAGCTTAGGGTTGACAATAACCTAAACATTATGTGAGATTTACTTTTAAGGAATAAATTACTAATTTTAATGGTGAAATTTGTATAGAATTATTTTTAAAATGAGACGAAAATGTTTCTAAATGATTTTTCTTTTTTTTGAATTACACATCAATATCCATGGGTGGGGGAACCTTGGAATATTTTACATTCTTATCCTTTGGGATCTCAAGGTGAAAAAATAATGGGGCATCTAGTAAAAACTGGATGGGTTCTATTTGGAATGATTTTGAAGTAATTTCAATGTTTTGGAAAAGAAAACCATTAGTGAAAGGAAAAAAAGGGTAGAGGAGTAGATGAATTGGAGTCTCCTCATGAGAAAACTTGGTTTAGGAATGGAGGCATGACTAAAATAGTCAATATTGATAGCAATATTCTAGAAGTGTAGTTGAATGTAGGAGAGGTGGACTAGAATATTATATTATTTCTATCATAAGTGATGATTTATTCATACCAAGGCAAGTGACTCTCAAAGGAAGAAATATTAGACTAGGTGTGATTGGAATATAATTCAGAGCTCTATTTTTCAACTCTTGATAGATGTATTTATTCTTCTACTCTCATCTAAATTTTATATAACTTTGTTTTGTTAAAGATTTCTTGATTTTATAACTAATAGGAAATTTTAGTAAGAGTATGGGAATATTGTTAGTGTAGGTTTTTAATTATTTTTTAGGTTAGGTTTTCTTCTACATTTTTATTTAAACTTATTTGGGTTAATAAAGTAATTATTAGTGCTATTAGAGTGTGATGTGTTAGCATTTTCCATGAGAGTTACACTTTCTTTATTTTGTTGTCTTGTGATGTTTTTCTCCCATTGGTTGTATTTTCCACCTACTCCTCACTTGACCTATTTATACTTTTTCTTAGCTTTTTTTGTAATACTTTTACATTCATGTATCTTCATGATTTTGATCTTCGTTAATATTATTTTTATTCTTGAACATTCAAATTACTCTCATGGAGGCTAAATCTGTAATGCTAGTTTGATTTTACAAATCATTTGCATTTATAGTTTTATTGTATCTATTTCCTTTACTATTTTTCAAGTTTGTTTTCTACATATCTATAAAATATGGGTTCTTAGGTTCTCCCTCTAATCCTTCAATGATTTTTTGGATTTAGTTTTAAGGGCCCCATTTGAAGTTTTGGAGTGAATACTATTTGAAATCAATTATGAGATCTGAAAGGGAAGTGCTAAGTATAGATGATAAGGTTGAGAAACTACATATTGTTTATGTAAGAGTGTTGATTACAAATGATATATGTAAGCCTTTAAATAAAAGTTAAAGATTTAGGGTTATGGATTGGGTTTTCATCTCAGTATTGGATTATGAAAATGTGTCATCCTATTATTAAAAATATCATAAGGAATGACACATGTCACAACATTATTTTTTCATATTTCATTTAAGTAAAATGTTACATAGGAGAGGAGTGGACTGTGGAAAATAAACCAATCCTATTCTCTTAGAAATAAATTTATTTATGCCAAAAACCATAAATGACTCATTTTTTATAAAGTTTATCTACCTTTATGGTAGTCATTTAAAGAAGATTTGTTTTAAGTAATACTAAACTAGAAAGGTTTCAAGATCAAAAAGAGGGAATGGATGAAACAAAGAGAATAATAAATTATGCTTTGACTCAAAACGAGGATAATTTATTAGATGATTTATGGATAGATTGTTTACTAGAATTCCTATTACTATAGTGGTATACTAGTTTGTCTTAATATAGGAGATAGTTTGGGTATCAAAGATAAAAAGAAATAGGGAAGTCAAATTTAAAGGTGATAAATAAGAATTTTTTGAAAATATAAATGTTTTCTCTCAAACCACCATTAAAGACTTCTTATTTCCATAGAGGAGGTTTAGAGGTACCCCTTAGAGAGATGGAAGTTATCTACTAGAATATTATGATCATTTATGACCCTAAACAACAATGAATGTTCAAGAAACTCTTGTTGGATGATATGATATCTAATGTTTATTTATGAAACTAAATTCTGGGCTAAAATCCTTATTTCTCTTTTTCAAAATTGTATAGTAAGTGTAACTATATAATTATCCCTCCTTAAATCTCATCTAATGGCCCAATTAATCTATAGAACCCTACTTCTTGTTGGTGAAATCTATTTTTTTCTTATGGTGGAAATAGGATATTCTACTCTTTTGTAGCTATAAGACATGTAAGTTTATATTTTTAATATTTATTGTCCATAAAATTGTAGAAGTTGTCAAAACCAACTTCAGAGTCCAAGAAGACTTGCATGCAAAGGGATACCTGTCACAAGGAAGAGAATGGAGAAAAAAATAACCAAGGGTTTGAAGCTCTGTAATATGTGAGATTGTATTATCAAAACAATAGAATTAAAAAAATACAATGGATCAATCCTTAAGAAAGGAGATCGTGCAAATCTAAAAGTAACCCTAATAGGAAGATATTTAATATTTAATATAATTATTAAATGTCACATTATGCAAACTAAAGTAAAATATTAAGAGAGGAATAAAGGTAACTTAATTAACATAATTAGGTTAAAACCTTTACTCTAACAAAAACTTTATGAGGAAACATGTTTGGAATTAATTTGTTATCATTATTGATATAATAGGTGATCATATTTTTCTAATAGGGACGAGTTCAATGCAATTATTTCATTTAAAGATAAATTTAAAGAGGTGGATTTTAGATCCTAATACTCAAATGCTTCCAATAAATTTGTATAGAATTGGAACTTATATGATATCAAAATATGGAAGGAAATTTTACATGGAATAATGGATTTAATGTTTTTCATTATATTTTTGACCTATGATTATTGGATGAAAAATGATTGGGACATATAATCTAAAATTATTTTTGTTGTAGGTTCTAATATTTTTCTAATATGTTTGAAGGCAAGCTCATAGATATATCTAGAATATATTACTCTCAAATTTTAAACTATGTAGCTTCAATAACCAAACTTGTATGATAATATGATGTATTGATGGAATGAATGTACACCAAAATCACCTATATATTGGTAAGTCTTTCTTAAAAATTGATGTACGTTAAAATATAATCAAGAATATGGAATAGATATGTCTTTGGTAATATATTTATAGTAAAAGATAATAGAATAGAGGGTCTAGAGGAAAAATAAAATAATTCAATAGGAGGGTTTAACAAACTTTCTATTAGCTAAGGAGAAATAAATATTTTTCTAAAGAGAATTATATCATAAATAAAAAGTTCATAATAGGTTGCTTAACTAAAATTATAAAAATACTAAATATTTTTTATGCTATTACAAGTAAAAATAGGAATTATAGTAAAATTATTAATATTTTAGATAGTGATGGCAATAAATGATCAACTCTAGAAGATATTACAAAGTTTTTAGTATTAGTTTTTGAATTTTTTACAAATCAAAACTAGCGGTTATTCTAACCCTTTTTTTTTTAACTATATTAATTCTAATGTAAATAAGAAAGGATGATAGTTCTTTTCCAATGGCCAGTAGAGGAGATACAAAGTATTATTATAGCACTGAAAGATGATATTGCTTTAGGTCTTGATGGATAGTTTTTTATTTTATTCCTTGATAATCCTAAACTATTATTGATGATGAGATTATGATTTTTTTTTATGAATATACCCTCAAAGATATATTCTTAAGGATTTTAAATACATTATCTCTTGTCCCTAATTCACTTTAAGCTACCTCATTTTCTAACTATAGAATTAATGGCTTATGTACTACTATGAATAAAATTTTCCCAAAGGCTATAGAAACCAAATTGAAACAAATAATACAACCTCAATATCTCTAGGGTAATTTGGATTTGTATTAACTCATTAGACTATGAATTATATCATATATATACATAAAATATTATATTATATAAAACATTTCATCTCATTAGGAATTGTGATCAAGTTAGATTTCACCAAGGATCATGATCAAGTAAGTTGGAGTTTTAATTTATATTTTTTTAGCTTTTGGTTTTTATCACACATGGATTTTAATAGATTATGAAATATGTGATCTGGTGGAACCCCTAAAAATTTTATGGTTCCACTATTTTTTTAATTTTTTGTGATTAAACCTTGATAATCATTGCCATAGGGTTGGGTTTTACAAGTTATTCGTGTCTACACCTTTTTTTGGTCTTCAGGTCTCTAATTTTGAATTGACTAGCTATATCCGGTTCTCGGTCTTTTCATAATCCTTCATGGCCTTAAGTCTCGTGGTTTTACCAACCCCTTCATTTTTTCTTCCCATCATGATTAGGTGGTCCCTTTTAAAACAACCTTTGGTGCAGATGCTTCAAATACTTCTTAAGTCGGGCTTTGAGTTTTGCATCACCCATCGTGTGATCATTTTCAAATTTCCTTATGCAACCTACGATGAGTGATGCCCTCTCTTCTCTTCCTATCGACCGTCTATAGTCCCTCGCATGTTCATTTACCTCTATGGGGAAGTAACACCCGATGAATGATGTGGTCAATATTTTGACCCATTTCTACCCTTTTAACTATCACCGGTTGTCTTGTGCAGATTGAAGTGGAACCCACAACCGCCAATATGTGAGTGGTTCCCCATCACTGGGATATAGTGCTTTGCTGGTTGACCTTGGCAATGGAAGGGGAAACAAGTGATGAGCGACAAAAGGTGTAATCAATGGATAGGATACTTCTATGACTAAAATCGATGGTTTGTATCTCATCGTTGGCCTTCCCACTATCACTGATTGAAGTCCTAAAGTGGGATTGGAAGCAATGATGCATGATGCCATATCTAGAAGGGTGACATGTAGCATTCGCCTTGCCCATCGCCTGGTATGTATCAAGTCGTTGAAAGGATACTATGAGGTGGTGAAGACTTGTGAACCATAGGATCTAGTTTTAAAGCCCATAAATGAACAATATGTATTCAAACAAAAATGGACAACTGACAGAGTGGGTGTTTTCACTTGTGTGAGCTTCCTTGTGCCATTAATGATGCCTGTACTGAGCCAAGTAATCATATGAGGGTTCTATGTTCATTTTTTTGCCCTTCCTATGAGAAGCAGAGGGAAGTAGTGGTGAGGAAGACATGCAAGCAAAGGAAGGTTACATGAGTTGTTTCCCGGGTAAGTCACTATTGAATGTTGAAAATTTTATTCTCTTGCAGAATTGTCTCTGTGTCTTATATATCTATAATTATACGCTAGGGTAAAAGTAGGGTTTTCAATACTGTATGAATTGGTGTGTACTTTGGATTAGGGTGATATTGGAAGGTTAATATCACTCTGTAATTGTAATTGTGAGTTTTATATCACCAATTCGACACCTAGTCTGAAATTGTAGTCGAAAAGGAACCCTAGTTTAAGGAAGGATGAGCCAACTGGGTGAGTCATCAACTTCTAACCCTGTATCAAAGAGAAAGAGGCAATAGGTCTCTCAAGAAATAATGAAAATTTTTTAAGGTCTTGATAGGAAGAAAGGGCAACCAAAGAGTTATGTCCATTTTATGGACAAATTTCAACCTCTAGATGTTAAGGAAGTGGTAGAAAGGACACAGGAGAAGGGGTATTAACTTCAAACTTTAAAGACCTTGCAGTAGAGATTGGTGACATTTCTATGTCAGAATCAGGATAGGAATTATTTGTGAATGATTTTACAAGGAGGGATGTTGTACACCCAAGCCGAAACGTTTGGGGATATGACCTGGGAAAGCTGGATGTCCCAAATATTTTTGTGGAATCGGATTTAATGCTACAACTTGTAGACATGTATGATGATGTCAATAGGGATATTATTGACATGTTAGGAAAAAAATTCTATAGATAAAAAGGAGTAAAGTCATAGAAGTTTTTAACGTGAACCCTGACGCTAATGAAAAAATCAACATGGAGAATTTTCCAAAATATTATACTGCTCATAAGGTTGGGTATAGAAGAGGTGAATTACCTAAGTACAGGCAAGAAAGGGGTTCCACATTTGCACTCAAGGAAGTCAAACCTTTGGATTGCAAAGAATTTTTTGACTACTTTAGGTATACATATTATATGTTGTGTCAAGTGCTGGGGATTAAATGTGATGGAAGGATAACATTGTCCCTGCTAGTTATGATTGTGGAAATCCAAGACAAGTATCAACATAGGTGGTTTGAATATGCTCACTGTGTTGTTGAGAAATTACATTATGACTTGATAAGGCTAAAATAGAGAAGAACCCCATTGAATTTTAGGCATTACTCATTGTTAATGCATATGCTTCTGTATCAAGGGAGGGAGGTTTTCAGTCAATATTTGAAGTTGAGGTTGATAGATGAAAGCAACCATAGATTACCTATACAAATGTGGACTCACATTTGGGATTTGCATTGTTGCACTTTAGATTATACTCTATTTTGTAATTCAATAAAGCACACTATCTTGGTGCAATTAGGAGTAGGGCTAGAGGAAATAATTTCTAGAACAATCAGAGCTTTGTTAAGACCAAAGGAATGTGGAGATGACCCCAACTATGAGTGTAATTGGGGTGATTGGTATTTGTATGAAAATTGCACTGCTATTAGATGTTATGGGACTGTTGTGGCTCCACATGTAATACCTAAATATATCTCAGATAGGCTGGAATTTATGGAAATCATGTGGTAGATGGATAATAGTGATGCTGAAAACTTCAAGATTTCCAAAAAGGCTTCTATCATTGCAACTACTTTCTCTTTTGATTACTTTGTTGTCATTTCCAAGGAGGCCTATGAAGTTTTTGTTATAATGGTGAAAAAATTGAGGATGAGTGTAGCCCCTACTAGAAGGTTTGATCCTGAAGGGATCATTGACAGAGAAAAGATCAAATGAGGAATATCAGGGTATGGGCCTCACGCCTTTTGTTTTAAAGAAGATGTAATAAGAAACTTGCCAACAATAACTACTACCTAGGATAGGGGAAAGGTATGGCTAAAAATTATTGAGGTCGAGAAAAGAGATCTTAGAAATAATTCTTTTTATGAAAGTCCATACAAACATATTTCTGATAAGTTTACCAAAATGGAGTTAACCCTTAGTGATTTTAGTGATGGCAGTTTCCTAGAAAAGGTGGAACAAGTAGAGAAATTAACCCAAGCTACCTTACAGAAATATTTTTTGAAGACTAATGGCCAATCGAAGGATTCGGTGGCACCAGAGGTTTAACAACAATCGTTGGATATTGAGGACACCCCTGTCATGGAATTGCCCCTTGTGAATGTTGATGAAACATAGGATGTTGAGGCAGATGTACACCAACCCTCTACCAAGTTAGATCCCATTGAGCACCAAGTAGAACAAGAATTATCCTACCCTGATGTGGGAGATGTAATGGAACCATTGTTTTAGATGATAGGTTAGTACCTTGGGAATATGATGAGAGCTGAGATAATGATGGAGGGATTTTAGCTTGTGCTAAGTTTATGGAGGATGAGTCTTTTGTGGCAAGAAAGGAATTCATGGAATTTATTACTTAGATGAAAGCTCAGGAAATAAATGATAGAATACAATTGGAAGTTGAGGTAGTTGATCCTTCTCAACAAGAGGAGGAAAGAAGCATATTGAAGAAGAGATAGTTCAGGAGATCGAACAAATGAATCCCGTGGAAGCTAGAAGACTAGTTAAAGATAGTGGGATGATGGTTATGCCTGGTTGGAGTTTTTCTTCCATAATTAATTTGGATGTAATTAAGAGTGACCCAAATACTTTGGTATTTGAGGAAAATTTTGATGAAAAGACCTTTGTGTCGGGGCTCAGCCCCAGTTTACATGCACTAGATATTTGGTCATTAACTCCAGATTCAGGGAGATATGTACTTAGTAGAACAACGATTGGCCTCTTGAGAGATGTGATTATTGGAAGAGCTTTAGAAATGATGGCTACACAAGCCACAAGGTAATAAATGATTTGATTGATAACTTCATCAAAATTGAGATAGGAATGGACACTTTTGTGAAAGAGGCCCGAGTCACAATAGATGCAAGATATAATGCGTATAATACCAAGGTGCAAAAGTTGCTTGATGAAAATTGGCCCATAGAGGAAGAATACAAGGTTTGGTTGGATAAACATGTTGAGTAAACCACAAGGAGTGGTGGGATGGATATAGAGCATGGTCTAGTATAATACAAGTCTGGCCTTTGAAACAAATTTTGTGAAAAGAAATCTATATCCTCTTAGAAAAATATGCATGTGGAGATCCAATCAAGGTTCCCTTACTCTACTCTTTCTTTTCTTTTCTTTTAGTTTGATTCACCTTTTGAGTGATGTGGTGACGTGGAATTCTAAAGCAACATGTGAGAAAGTTTTTTATGCTCATATGGGTATTTTTCTTTTGGTGTTTCCCTCTCCCCATTTTGTGAAATACAAATATAACTGCCAGGGGGTTGAAATGAAATGAAATATTGCAGAATGTAATGTGAAATGCAATTTGATAGGCCAATAGCCCGATGCTTGTTACGCTCCCTTAATCTTATAAAAGGGAATTTAAGGCTATTATGCAAGGGTCTTTGAAATTTTGTTGGATCTTAGGTACTCTTTGAGAAAATTGTAAGGAAATATGCAAGTAGATAGAATTATTCACTGAGTCTAGGGTCATGAGTTTATATTTACAATTAGCTTAAAAGTTCTACAATAATTGTAGCCTTTGAGAATAAATTAATAGAAATTTTGAAGCAAACTTTCTCATGTGAAGTAGTTTATGAATTAACAATGAAATAGTTAAGGATTGTTTCATTGGTCTCTAATTGTTGTGATTAGATGTGTGTTTGCATTACATGCTTCAATTCAAAGAATTGATTAAATGCTCTAGTGCGATCACTGATTCATGCATTATAACATAAGATCTCTAAGAATTATCTACATGGATTTTAAGAGTTATGAATTTATAATGTAAATCCATAATAATCTGTCTATGTCAATGCTATAATTGTTGTGTTATTGGTATTTGTGATTTGACCCCATCACCCTGTGATAATGCACTATTATGTGCATCAGTTAATTTTTGTGTATCTGGCCAATCGAATTGTGTGAAAGAACAACTAATTTAAATCAAATCTTACTTATAATGACAATGGTTGTCATAGTTATCAATTGATTTTCCCATTCTCTACTTTGATTCACAAGGTGTGAAGGATTTTGAAATTCTCATAAATTGTTGTACTCCAAGTCTTGAATTGAGAATGTATTTGTTGAATTTACAATGTACGTGAAGGTGTTATGAAATAGTGTTATAAATACATTGTGGGATTACCCTCCTGGGTTTTATAGAGCTCAAAGTGTAGGAGGAAAGCTAAATTGCTTTCTCTCATTCCTTGGTCAACTCCTTTCAGGCCGTTGACTATTGGAAATGGAAAATCCATAGGCTACCTGTGAGATTTGGTTGGATTTTCAAAAGAGCCAACATGACCAATGAATAATTTTTAGTCCTAGCTAATAGTAGTTTGACTAGATTTTTCGCAAATTAAGGGGAATCCTTGAAGGTGAACCTAAACTCCATAATTTTTAATAATTATGATAGAATCCCTTGATTGGAATATTATGCTTGAGAAATTAGCATGTTACATAATGGGTGTAGTGTTCTTTAATCAGCTTGATAACTAGGAATATGAATTCCTCAACTTAAGGATTGGACATCACAACAAGCAGCTATAATTTGTCAAAGAACCTCATTTACTTATCAACCCGAGGACATAGACTTGAAATGGGACAGCAAAACATATGCACTAACCACCCTTCTAGACATGCAAGATCTCCTAAAATGCTAAAACTCTAAATTCCAGAATTACTTTACTGAATAACTTGCTTGGAAACAAAAATAGAAAGATAAAACTACTCTGTTTCTAGTGGCTATAGGAACAGTCAACAATACTGTATTTCTGTTGCTGCAGGAACATACACATTTAACTTTTACAAAAGAAAGTACATCTATCCAAACCTACATAATGAAAGTACAGGCAATTTCCTAAGTGGCCCCCCTTAGGTTATGCCAAAGTAATCAACAGATTAGGTGAAAAGCTCCATAAACTTTATTGATTTAAAGTGAACAAGTACATAGCACAATCCTTCTTAACTGTATTTCTGATACTGAAAAACGTATTACAAATGACAAGATCTTCCAACCCATTCTTTGAAGGAGAATGGGCTATTTATTTGAAACCTAATCCTAACTACTAACCAACCTTCCCTTATAAATCGGCAGGTATTTATTACATCCAACTAACTTTGATTAAAGAGGCAAATGACAATGCAAGGACTAAGTCAAATTGGTGTGGCAGTCTTAAAGCACCATCATCTTGGATTTGAGCAACAATAGGACGCCTGGCCTAGATTCCTGGAATATTCTTCTTGCTTGGTGGATAAGTTTGAAACTGTCTCCCCATATTTTGCTATTGAACCAGTCTTTATAGATTTGGCCTTCTACTCTTCAAGTGGAATTTAAATTCCTTCCTCTAATCGTGGTACCTGCAAAATAACTCACCATCTTTTCCTGGAGAAGAAGGTTAGCTCAACACGTTCATCTTTAAGAGAGTCCATTACTTCATTCATTCATTCATTAAGTATTAAACTAAGGCAAACATCACTTCAGATATGGCTGTAGGAAGGTTTTATGATCACAAAAAGCCATAAGGTATTTATCAGACTAATAAAACATTAAAGATAATAATCATGGAAATTTTTATCATAATATATTCATCATATTAAGTCATAAAAAGGTCTATGTTCTATCCCATAATCAAACTGAATGTTTGTTTTTAGCATAATAAAAATGGAAAAGTACTTATAAAAATATGATCAAAATGCGCCAAAGTATTGGCTCATCACTCCCCTCAACCAACTACTTGCTGGACCCTTCAACAAGTCTAGCATTCTTCCTTTTGGAAAACTCTCTCAGATTTGCATTCAGCTGCTGTCCACATTCACCAATCTGGAAACTCCAGAAGTGAGCCCTCATTGCTTCCAGTCTTTGCCATCGGTTATCCTCTGAACTCCTGTTGTAAGTACTGTTGTCACCTTGTATAGCCAATAATGGCCATAGGAGAATAGGCAGTTGCATAACCAAGGGCAACCAATCCTCCTTCCTTGTTCTGGCATTTCTCATGTACCTCTCTGCCCTTTGGGTTTCTGCATACAAAGTATTGGGGGTATGTGGCTCTGCTTTCTTTAACTGAAATGAAAGGTGCTCCCATCTATTCTGAATATGTAGAGTTGTCACATTAAAATCACTGTTGATAATTTGAGAATATTGAGAAAAAACCTCTTGCCTTAGAGGTTCAATCAATGGCCTGGCTCTCTCATCTCGCCATAATTTTTTCCAGTCAAAATAAATACCAATGCCATTTCGAGATTCATTTCTCGCATACAATGGCATATTATTTTCATCATGCATATGATTGTTAAATTGTTCCCCTCTACTGATTTCATTGGTGATCCAGGAAATCAAGGCGCTGATATGAATATCACCAACATAACATAAAGGATTTCATTCCTTGTCCTGGGATACAACCAAATTGTGTAGGTAAAACTCACACAGGAGGTTCCTAATGTGCAGAGGTGAATCCTTGTATGCTTCATAAAATTCCTTAGGGGTTTCCAAAGAAGGGTTCTTACCTTTCTAGACTCTGATCAGCTGGAAGTTCAAATATAGTTCTTTGAGGTACATGGCATAAATTGGTGAAGGTGCTCAACACTGTAGTAGCTGTGGAACAAGTTCTACCACCTAATTGAGAGTATCAGTTAGATTGGTGATTTCCAGATTCTTATTCTGGATTACTCTTTGCAGTCTCTCAACTTCAAGTGCATAAGCAGTCTGTTGTTGCTGAAGTTCTTGAAAGCATGTCATTCCTATGGAAAAGTTTATAACATGGAATGGCAGTCTATGTTTATAGCATATTGCAGGTGTCTCCTACACTTCTTCAAGTTCATCCACCTTCCCCTGTTCTTCTTCTTCCATTACCTCAGTCATGCCAATGTTTTCATGTTCTACATCTGCTGGAAACAAAACTGGCTCTTCTTCCTTCTTATCACATTCCATACCTTCCTGTAGCTACTCTGCAATGGCAGCCAACTCACTCAAACCAGCCCCTTCAGGTGTACTCATAATCTCTTTGATAACAGGTTCTTCTTTCCCTAGTTCAGGACTAGAAGGATTCAAAGGTGGTGTGGCAGGAGTAGTATTAGGCAATTGGTGGGCTGCCTGGTTTTGGAGCCTAGAGCTTCTTCTTATGGAGGTAGGAACTGACTTATGCTTTTTGGAAGATTTTTCTACAAGTACAAAGAAGTTCTCCTTCCGCTTCCTTTTCACAGGTTCAGGGGTTATTACAGCAGGTGACTTTCCTTTCCTATTTTTGGAAGAAGGCTCAGGGGTTTTAATAGGGCCTTGGGCCAGCTGTTTGGAAGTTCTTTCAGAAATAGGAACATCATCTTGTGAATCAGATGATGTCTCAGGGGAGGACATAACAATAGAGGTCTGACCTTTTGACCAGGAATTTTGTTGCTTAAAGGTAAGGGGTTCACCCATAGGTCCTACATTTTGAATTTCAGGGTTGAATTGGACAGTGAACTCCTCCTAGGTCATCCCTGATGTATCTTGAACATATTTCTCAACAAACAATTTTATGAGGTAGTGGTGGGATACGGAATTAACCCTAACTTTCCTATATTTAGCGGCACTATTGGATAACAAGTTATAAAGGAAGTCAGGTACATTCATCAACAAGTCATGACGTAAATGAGAGAAAATCTTAAAATGCTGAGAATGTAGGACTGAGAATCTACCTTCATAGGTTATGTATTTCATTATATACCCCGCTCGAGGCACCCATTCCTGAGGTAGGAATGAGAATTTAACTTCTGAGGTAGGCGCTTCTTGCATCTCTTCCCCTGGGATAGGGTTCTCTGACTTGGCGTAACCCTGTTATTTCAGCAATCCTGTCAATTGATACATTGATTGTTATGCCCCTAACTGTTGCTTCACCATTTTAAAATATTCTTGTGAATTCCTCTACAATGTCTATGCTGAAGTCCCGAGTTTCACAAAGTAATTGAGCCACCCATATTGTCTGAACAATGGTACATGCAACACATCCTGCAACAGGATGTTATGATTTGTAGGCTCGTGCCGAATCGGTTGACCTCCCATTTCTTTGGTTCTCTGTAATCAAATGTGTTGAAGTATTGCTCTCCTGGCTTTTACAACAAAACTCCCTACAATCCAACTAATGAATCCTCTACAATTCTTTAGCGCTCTGCCCCTCCCCTCAACCAAGACTTTTGAACCTCTCTTCAAAAGTTACAGAAAAATAGGGAAAATAATATGATCATGCAATTTTGTGGAAGGAGAGAGCAATCATGGATTGGCAGAATACACTTAGGGTCACTATTGTAGGAAGAAAAGATTGTTTGATTAAAGATTACAATTTCAAATATTGGGGGCTCGTGACAATTAATGGAATGAATCTTATAGCGATGATAATAAGGATGTGGCAGAAGTTGAGTTATGGAGAAACGCACTCATTCGTGCAGATTTAGCCGAAGGAAAAGACAATCATATAGGAAAGTTTTTTGTGCTAATTAATACTAAATTAAATGCAATAAATAAAGCAACTTAAGCAATCTTAAAGTGAAGTGCAGCATACTTGGAGAGAATCACCATGATTAGCTGATATGACCTCCTTATTTATTGCAATACGTGACATGGAGAAATGTAGATGAGATGGGAATTGACAGGTGGATGATGTGGAAGAGAGAGAATGCGCACGGATTGTGGATGAAGTGAATGAATGGAATGGGGATCTTAGTAGATACCCCCTTTATTATGGTTTGGTATGCAGTTTTATGCATGGCCTGGGAATTTGAACCTGGACTCAATTCCTTTGGCTGCAGGATCACTACTGTCCTGCTCAAGTTCAAATTGTCTCAAAAATGTTTCTTTGTCAATGGGCTTAGAATAGAGCTTTAGGCGATGCCCATTGACTAATAGTTTGAACCGGACCTCATCAATGGTCCTCAATTGAACGAATCCATTTGTGAATACTTCCTCTATTTCATATGGACCCAACCATCAGGTTTGCAGCTTCCCTGGACTGTCTTTATACCGTGAGTCATAAAGTAGATCCCAATCTCCTGCTTTGAATTTCTTTTCCTTGATGTATTTATCATGCCACCTTATCCTTTGGTTTTGTATCAGCTCAGTGTGCTGTAGGGAATTCTTGTAGAGCTCATCCAGAGCATTGAAGTGCATGACTTTTTCCTTTTGTGCCTCTATCAAATCCACGTCCATCTCTAATGTTGTTCTTAGTGTCTTATGTTTGAATTCTATTGGCATCACAGATGTTTTACCATACACCATTTCAAAGGGTGTATATCTTGTAGCAGTCTTCCAAGTAGTACGGTAGGCCCACAGAGCTTCTAGTAACCTTGCGGCCCAGTCCTTCTTATGCAAATCTATAGTTTTAGTCAAAATGGCCTCTATGTCCTTGTTGGTGACCTCAACCTGGCCATTAGCCTGAGGATGATAAGGGGTTGATTTCCTGTGCCTTATATTATATTCATTGACTAAGGCTATAATCAAGGTAGAGGTAAACTGTGTCCCCTGATCTATTACTATTTCCCTAGGGACACCAAATCTTGTGAAAATTTCCTCATAGAGGAATTCTACAACTTTATTATCCCTAGCATATTTCATAGGTTTAGCTTCTACCCATTTTGTCACATAATTTGTGCATACAAGGATATAGGACTTACCATTGGAAGATGGATCAATTGGTCCTACAAAATCCAGTTCCCATTTGTTGAAGGGTGTAACAACAATTAGTGGAAATAAAGGCATCGCATCAGATCTAGTTGTTCTTCCCATCCTTTGGCATCTATCACACTTCCTAGTGTATTTGGTTGCATCTCTATGCAGAGTTGGCCAATAGTAGCCAGTGTTTAAAATTTTCATTGCTATTCTTTTGGCAGCAAAATGTCCACCACACGACTCATCATCGCTTGTATGCAATATATCATAAGTGTCTTCCTCCTGCACACATCTCCTCATAACTTGATCCGGCCCTGTTAAAACATGCAATTTGCAATCCAAGAAAAGTTAAAACTTTTCTCTACCAATAATCTCTTTTCTTTAGGGGAGAATTGAGCAGGAGTCCTTCCTGCGGCCAGATAATTTGCTATATCGACATACCATGGGTGAATAAACTTGATTGCAAACAGGTGCTCATCGGGAAAGGAATCTTCAATAAGTGTAGAGTCATCTTGCCTTTGAATTCTCGAAAGGAAATCAGCAACCACATTGGCTTTACCTGGCTTGTCCACAATTGTAATGTCAAATTCCTGCATCAGCAATAACCACCTTGCCAGTCTTTCAGCTATTGAGCTTTTGTTCATAAGATACCTGATTGTTGCATGATCAGTGTGGATGAATATTTGATAACCAGTTATGTAATGCCTAAATTTGTTGAGGGCATAGATGACCGCCAACATTTCTTTTTCTGTAATAGTGTAGTTTAATTCAGCCCCCTGCAGATTTTTGCTTATGTAATACAGTGCATGCTTAGTTGAACCACCTTTTTGTCCTAAGACAACACCAACAACATAATTAGATGCATCAGTATGAATATGGAATGGAAGTGACCAATCAGGTCCTTTCAAAACTAGTGCTTGTGTAAGAGCAACCTTTAAATCAAGGAATGTTTTTTCACACTCTTCTGTCCATGCAAAATCTTCATCTTTCTTCAACAAACTATATAAAGGGGCAATTGTTTTACTGAAATCCTTGATGAACCTCCTATAATATCCAACATGGCCTAGAAAGCTTCTTAGTTCCTTTTTTTTGGTGGGAAAAGGTAAATTAGAGATGACTTCAATCTTAGAAGGATCAACCTGTATTCCTGCAGCAAAAATATAGTGACCAAGCACTATTCCCTCTTGCATCATCATGAAGCACTTTTGACTATTTAGTGATAGGTTATGATCTTCACATCTTTATAGCACCTTTTGCAAGTTTGTTTGAGCCTCCTCAAATGTTGCACCATAAACAGTAAAGTCATCCATGTATATTTCCAGGCAATCATATGATATGTCTGAGAAGATACTAATGACTGCTCTCTGGAAAGTTGCAGGTGCATTGCAGAGACCGAAAGGAAAAATAGAGTAGGCAAATATCCCCCAAGGGCATGTAAAAGTAGTCTTTTTTTGATCCTCAGGTGCAATCTTGATTTGATTGTACCCACTGAAGCCATCCAAGAATGAGAAATACTTTTTCCCAAATAAATTATCTAGAACTTGATCAATGAAGGGAAGATGAAAGTAATCTTTCTTTGTTTCCAAGTTAAGTTCTCTATAGTCCACACATACCCTCCATTTTCCCCATTTCTTAGGAAGAATAACCAGTGGGGAAACCCATTGACTATCCGAAATGGGGTAGATAAAGCCAATTGTCAATATTTTCTGCAACTCTTCTTTAACAATTTCTCTCAAAGCTAGATTTATTCTTCTTTGAGGCTGCCTGACTGGCCTGAACTCACTATTAATGAATATGCGATGTGTGTAGAGTTTTGGGTCTAAACCCTTCATATCACCATATTCCCAAGAAAAAGCTGACTTATGGTTGGTAAGCATCTTGACCATAGATTTTTGTTGCTCACAAGTGAGGTTCTTATTGATATTCAAAGTTTTTCCTGCTGCTACCTCGACTTGGGAGGTTATATCAAGCATAGATACTTTGGTAGGAATGAAATTTCTACTTCATGGGGTAGTAAGGTATGCAAACAATCAGTTGCTGCAGGATAATGAGCTAATGTAGGCGGGGGAAGAATGGTCTGCAAAGAGCATGGATTCTTGTTACATTGAGGGTATTCAATACCATAGTTATTCAGCAGGATATTGGACAGTATATCTTCCTCAGCTTGTTGTTCAATGAAAGGTTCTCTGATAATCATCATTAATTTGGCCACAGAGTTTACTTCCTCTTCTTCTCCCAAATCAGGCCAAACAACCTGTCCAGACTCAAGTTGAGGTTGGGTTGAAGAATATAGGGTAAGCTTATTTGTGGTATACCCATCAGATATTGTCATGTTACCAGTCTTACAACTTATATAAGCATCAACAATAGCTAACCATGGCCTTCCTAAAATCACAGGATAACCTCCTAATGATGCTTTTGGAGACAAAATCATGAAATCAACAGGATACTCCCATGAATCTAGGGTGACAACTAAATCTTCTACTACTCCATCAGGTTTGATAGTTGAACTATCAACAAGTTGCAAGACTGTAGGTGTAGGTCTTAGGTCTAAAATACTTAGTTTTAGTACAAGGTATTTTGGTCATGACATTGATAGCAGCTCCAAGATCGACCAAAGCATTCTTAATTTGAACCCCATTAATATTAATTTCAACAATGGGGCTGCCAGGGTCTGAATATTTTGGGATGGTAAGCTTCCCTAGCATTAAATCAGAGAGTTGTCCTAAAACATGAACAGTTTAAGGGTCTTTCTTCTTCCTACATAGCTTCTTTAGACACGCTTCCTTAATGGCCTTGCTGTAAATAGGTACTTCCTTAATTGCTTGAAACAAAGGAATTTTAACACATATATGCTTCAATTGGTCAAGGATATCAAAGGTAGGGTCTTCTTGTTTTTTTACATTTTCTCCGTCCAACCTTTGTGGAAAAGGAGGTGGCAATGTATTAGATACCTTAGGTAGTGATGGAGTTTGTATTGGCTCATTGGGTTGGGCTAGGGCATTGGCATTTTCTTCCTGCTCAATCTCCTCAGATGGTAATTCTGAAATTAGAGGAGGAGATGGTGTAGGCAACACAGTTCCTGAACGTAAGTTGATATTGTTCAGGTTGAGAGCATAGGCAGGTTGATTATTAGGATCAACAAAATAAACTTGTTGCTGCTGTTGGCTATTTGGATTGGGTGTTGCTTGAGCAGGTAGTTGGGTTGGCTTTGGATTCTGACTTTGATTGGCAACAGGAGGTGGCATAATTGACTGCTGCTGGGGTTGTTGCAGGAAACCAGTGGGTGGATTTGACCATTGCTGGCCTCCTCTCTATTAGTTAGGCTGTTGCCACTGATTTTGTTGTGATGACTATCAGTTTCCTTGCAGAGGTTGCCAACGGTTTTGTTGAACATTTGGCCAAGGGTTATTCCATTGAGGTTGAGAATATGGGCCATAACTCGGAGGGTACTACTTCTGCCATTGATTATTATATGAACCAAAATTTTGCAAGGGGTCCTGAGGAATACCTTATCTTGGGGCCCATGGCCTGTGCTGAGCAACAAAGAACACATCTTCCTCTCCTTCAATGGTTTTGAACTCGGTAGGAAGATGCTGCACCTCCATGTTGGCCACTGTTTTGCATCTACAGTCCCTCTTCCTCAGTCTGGGGTGAGGACAATATTTAGCCAGGATCGCATCAGCTTCTTCTTTCTTCCTTCTAGCTTGCATGGTGTCCAGCTGAGTAGCAACATCATTTATAATGTCTTGCTTAAAGTCGGACATAAGATTAGAGAGTTATCCTTTTGATACACCAGTGCCACTTCCTCTAGCAACAGAGGGTCAAAACCCCTTGCCTTTCTTCACATTTTCCCTAGAGTAATTGAGACATATTGTCTTAATGTCATTCCAATTGCTTTGGGTAATATCTTCTCCAGCCATGAGGTCTAGTGCTTCCATGCAAGTATCATTGACTCCCCTTAGAAAGAGAAGTTTTTAGACTCCTCATTTAGCTGGTGCTGAGTATTCTTTTGCACACTGAACAAAAACCTAGATAGTCCTCCAAGGTTTCATCCTCCTTTTGTGACATCTTGAAAAGGTCATCTCCTCTCATATCATTGCCCCTACAATATTCTTTATACTTCCCTAAGAACAATTCCTTCAGTTCATCTCAAGTGGCTGTAGCATTGCCTCCTAATCCCATGAACCATCTTAAGGCTGACTCCTTTAAAGTAGAAGGAAACAATTTCGTCTTATGGGATTCAGTAGTATAATCATAACTCCTACATAGGATGTGAAACTCGAATAAGAAGGTATGAGGGTCCTCTGTAATCAGGCCATAGAATTTTGGAAGCAATGAAGCAGGAATATTTTTGAGATTATTATTGTCATGCAACTCAAGGAGTGGAAATGGAAAAGTAGGCGCTGCCATCCTTGATGGTGGTCTTGGGTTAGCTCCTGGTTGGTAGACAACAATGGGTGGTGGATTGTTATGGGGATGTTGGTTATTGAAGGTATGCATGTTATTCAACTGTGATGTGAGTAAATCAAGACTATCAGGTGCATCAAATAGGTTCAAACTGACCTCTGAGGAAGAAGAAGATGAAGTGACAAGGTCCTAGCTGGCATCCAAATATGGTTCTTCTGGGACAATTTCTGGGTCAATCTCTGAGTTGTTTTCTTGGATATCAAAGCTTCTAGGAAGGAATCTTCCAAATTGGTCTCTTCTTCTAAGCATATAGTAAGAAGTAAATCTAACTATGGAAAAATGCTGGAATAGTGAATTTTGATCAAAATTCTAGGAATAAAACTTAAAGCTACCTGCTAGCATGCCTGTAATAGGTTTTTAGTTTGACACCATCCTCGACAACGATGCCAAAAATGTAGTGTTCTTTAATCAGCTTGATAACTAGGAATATGAATTCCTCAACTTAAGGATTGGACATCACAACAAGCAGCTATAATTTGTCAAAGAACCTCATTTACTTATCAACCCGAGGACGTAGACTTGAAATGGGACAGCAAAATATATGCACTAACCACCCTTCCAGACATGCAAGATCTCCTAAAATGCAAAAACTCTAAATTCTGGAATTACTTTACTGAATAACTTGCTTGGAAACAGAAACATAAAGGTAAAACTACTCTATTTCTAGTGGCTGTAGGAATAGTCAACAATACTGTATTTCTGTTGCTGCAGGAACAAACACATTTAACTTTTACAAAAGAAAGTACAACTATCCTAACCTACAAAATGAAAGTATAGGCAATTTCCTAAGTGGGCCCCCTTAGGTTATGCCAAAGTAATCAACAGATTAGGTGAAAAGCTCCATAAACTTTATTGATTTAAAGTGAACAAGTACATAGCACAATCCTTCTTAACTGTATTTCTGATATTGAAAAACATATTGCAAATGACAAGATCTTCCAGCCAATTCTCTGAAGGAGAATGGGCTATTTATTTGAAAACTAATCCTAACTACTAACCAACCTTCCCTTATAAATCGGGAGGTATTTATTACATCCAACTAACTTTGATTAAAGAGGTGAATGACAATGCAAGGACTAAGTCAAATTGGTTTGGCAGTCTTAAAGTGCCATCATCCTGGATTTGAGCAACAGCAGGATGCCTAGCCTAGATTCCTGGAACATTCTTCTTGCTTGGCGGATAAGTTTGAAACTGTCTCCCCATCTTTCGCTGTTGAACCAGTCTTTATAGATTTGGCCTTCTACTCTTCAAGTGGAATTTAAATTCCTTCCTCTAATCGTGGCACCTGCAAAATAGCTCACCATCTTTTCTTGGAGAAGAAGGTTAGCTCAACACGTTCATCTTTAAGATAGTCCATTACTTCATTCATTCATTCATTAAGTATTAAACTAAGGCAAACATCACTTCGGATATGGCTGCAGGAAGTTTGGTAGTGGAGGCTGTAGGAAGGTTTTATGATCACAAAAAGCCATAAGGTATTTATCAGACTAATAGAACATTAAAGATAATAATCATGGGACTTTTTATCATAATATATTCATCATATTAAGTCATAAAAAGGTCTATGTTCTATCCCATAATTAGACTAAATGTTTGTTTTTGATATAATAAAAATGGAAAAGTACTTATAAAAATATGATCAAAATGCGCCAAAGTATTGGCTCATCAATGGGATTTTCTTGTTCCCCTTTATCTATCTTGAAAATTCACATTTAATTTATTGATGATACTTTGACTTTAAGGAAAGCTTCAATTCTATAAGATAAGCATTCTAGAAAATTTTATGATTTTTATCCAACATCTAAGTAATTTATAAACACAATTAAATATAATATTTTTCATTCACTCAAACTTTTAGGTTAAATTAATCATTGGCATAAATTTGGAGGTTCTTCCTATAAATTATTTGGACACTCTCTTATTCTTTGTTCATGTCAATAATATCATTTGGTTAGAGTTGGTTGATAAGATTCAAGAAAAACTTTCAAAATGGAACAATAAATGATTAATTCATTGGGACTACTACTCAAATTAAAGTACTTTTATAAGTTATTTTGTTATATATGCTTTATGTGATCTTGTTGTAAATGGTGTTGCACAAATTTTTAATTCCTTTTTTCTAAACTTCTCAAGGCAATTTTTGGGTGAGGATAGGGAATTATCTTACATAAAATGAGATTTATTATGTAGTCTTAAAGAACAAGGCGGTTTAATTTTAGAAGATCTAATACTATAAAATATGGCTTTGTGTGAAGGTCACTTAGAAATTAATAAAAAAGTCCCCATATTTTTAGACTAATTTGATAAGTCTAAATTATTTGGGAAACGTGGATCCTAATGTTTTTATCTCTCGTATGTTATAGCCTAAAACTTTAGAAATATGGAAACTTATGTAAAAATCCAAGAGAATCATAGTGGAAAAGTTTTCTTGGAATATTGGAAATTGTAGTATAAAAATGTTTGGATATATTATTGGTTAGGTAATTCTCCAACAATGAATTAATAATGTTCTATTTGAAGATTGGATGCATCTTTATCGATTTCGAAGTAACAAAGTAAAATATTACTCAAATTTATTTAAAATTTAGGGTTTCAACCTAATATTTGATTTTTTTTTATATTATATTACTAATGATCATAGAGTTTGTTTTAAATTTGCTTGGAATATTTAAGAATTATTAATATTATCAAGCATGATTTTTTCTATTGGGTTGGGAATGATTCATCTCATATAGGATAAAATAAAGTTATGTAGCGTCTAAAAAGTAACACAATCCTCATTGGAATGGATAGGTTAGAAAAAATAGATGATAATTTTATATGGCTAGAAACTCACAAATTTTTTAACCTTTGTTATAGATCTTTTAAAATCTAGGTTATTTTAAGTCGATTTCATGATTAAAATGGTCTTTTACTCCTATGCTTAACATGTTTGGTTTAGGGTTTTAAAGTCTAATACCCTTGTTTTATATTTTTGCATTGACCCGCTCTACTAGGTTGTCGGTCACTTTAGTTGTGAATTAAATCATCTTGCCCATTACCTTTATTGGCCCCTCCTCATAGACCTGTTAGTCATTACTTGTTCATTATTATTTTAAAATCTT
>CM021107.1:625801869-625909334 GCA_007115665.2 Sequoiadendron giganteum
GACCATTATTCCAAACTGAGGAGGATGCTAGGTTGGCACTTCAAGGAGATTTTAGTGAGGAATGGGATGCTTTAGCCATATGGTCATTATATCTTGGTTCTAAGAAACCCATTGTAGTAGAATCAACCAATTTTAAGGGCTAATTGATTATAAAAAGAGATGTTGTTACTCCTACACTAAAGGCAACCAATATGACTGTCAATACTACTAAGTTCACAAAGGTGACAGTGGAAATCATCACCAAAGAAAGAGATACATAAAGAGTAAATATAATGAGTTGATTGGTGACTACAACATGATTCAACAAAGGGTTATTGAGCTTGAAATAGAGGTAACACTATTAAAACAAAAAATGGAGGCTCTTAAGTCTCAGAGACCAGCTGGTTCAGGTCATACAACACCTACATCTCCTAGGATTCATTCCCCACCTTCTCCACTTGAGCAGGAATTTTCCATTGTGCCTTATAATATTGGCCAAGAGCTATTGGTGGTTGAATAGCCAGGAATATTAGGAGCAACCCCATCCACTGAACCTACCAAGGAGGAATTACTTCTCCAAATTGAAGAATACAAGGGATTGCTTTAGCAAGCCCATAATTTCATGTATGAAACTAACTCTGAAATTGTTCACACAGTTTTGAAGCATATGAATAAGAAAATCCAAAATAAATTGAATAGTATTCATTAAAATTATGCTTCAATGATACAAGCAATAAGGTTATCTAAAAGGGACAGGGAATTGGCTACTCCATTGCTAGATAAATGGTTTCTCAGGCTGAAAATATGAAGCTTATGGGAGTTGGAGCCAAGCAGAAAGAGGGCAATTATCCAACTATTGTCCAAACTTATAGGTTTGTTGTTGAGATTAAAGAGAAAAACTTTCAAGGCTATGCTGCTCCTGTGGATGCAAAAATAAAAGAGCTCAAGGACAAGTTTTATGAGGTAGATATTACATTGCTACTAGGTATCTAGGGTACACATGATGGGATCAAACCTTTGCAAGCATGGAGGGATTAGATTGAGGCAACGATTGCTTCTCAAGCGTCATACATTTGTAAAGAAATTGATATTGGCATGTTGAAAGATACTCTTGAGAAGTTATCTTTCATCATTAGCTTCTTCCAAGATTTTGACAAGGAGGCTACTTCCATGATAAAATATGCCCCGTATAGGAAAAAGATGGATCAAATTATTGGGTTCAGTTGGCCTTCAAATGAAAAATATGAGTTGTGGAAGAAAATTTTCATTGGTGATTTAGAGCTATTAATATAATAGGAGAATACATATACCTGGTCAAGTATAGTATAGGTCTGGCCTTAGAAATTACATTGTATAAAGATATGTTTTCTCCTCAGCTCAAGATGTGACAAACAAATGATGACTAGTGCTGACTTGGATTACTACTGATGTTGATCGAGATGGTGACTCACTTTTCCTCTCGCAAATACTTTGAAAAAAGAGGTTACAACAGTACAAAGGCTATCATTCTACTACAAGGTTCCTTTTGGAAGGCGGTTATATTGGCTACTACGAATGGATATTGTATCTCATGTATAATCCCTCCATTTTAAAATGTAAATATAACTACAAAAGTAATATATGTTATAGTAGTCCAATAGCAGTGACACATGTGTACATGTTTGCTTGAAGCTTGTTTTTCTCCCTTTTTTCTATAAAAGTGAGTTCACGGCCATACGTAGAGGTCTTTTGTTGAGTTCTAGAGAAGAGCTATACAAATGAGAAGCACAAAGATATATTTTTTTTATTCGAGGTCTTAGGTTGTGAATTAAGGGGGTTAACTTTGTTAATTGTATGGTTTCCAAGCATGCTTGAAGAAAATATGCTTATCTTATGATTCCACTGTCTCTCCATTGTTGCATGCACGTGGATTATTAGTGAAAATAAAATCAAAGATTGTTTCATTTATTTTCATTGTCTCTCGCAATGAAATATGTTTTGATTATAGCTCTAGTTTAATGAATCAGTTAGATTGCTTTAGTTAGAACATGGATTTACGTAAATGCTAAGTGGATTTTATAAGTAGTCATGGGATTTGAGTATTGATATGTGAATTGTAATGTAGTATCACTAAATTCATGGATGTCTGGGATTAAATTCACCTTATAGTTCAGTCTGCTTTGTTTTGAATCCATACCCTAAGATAAGACACTAATATGAAAGTGTTGAATGCATTTCTTGTGGTTCTAATCTTTGATTTGAGAACATCTTTTATAAATACATTTTAATTGAATTACTTGTGGTATTGTGTGGTATTCTTGACTTTTGGTTTTAGATTCTTCTAAGGAACTACCTATTTCTTGAAGGATTTCATCTCTTAGCCTCTTATGGGAATACATCTGCTTTTTCATGCAACGTATGGTATAATTTGATAAATAACACATTAAATATACATTGTGGGATCACCCTCCCGGGTTTTACAAATCCCAAAGTGTAGGAGAAGAAGCGTTTAAGCTTTGTCTCATTTTTGGCCAACCGTCTCTCAAGTATTTGAGAATTGAGTGTGGAAAACTCATAGGTATTTGGTGAGACCTCATTGGTTCTTAAAAAATAAACAACACTTTGATAATATAATAAAAAAACAAAAATTGGACCTTCATGATGCCCTCTTTGCTACCATAATTTGGAGATTTTTTATGACCTACTCCTCCATTGTGAGTATGCTTCACTAATTGTAGATAGTATGGGTTTTTACTAAGACAATTCAACATCATAGATCTATTGTTGGCCTAATGAAACCCCCTGTCTCCATAATTTATTACTACCTCCCTTTTGTGTATTTTATGGGGGATATGGTTAGAGACCAACATAAGGATTTATATAAATGAATCTCTTTCCATAGAAAAATGTTAGACCTGAAATATAAAGTTTAATAATTAGGCATTTAAAATAAAATATAAAAGAAAAAGATGTAATGTCTCCCTTTTAGATGAAAATTAATATTGGGTGGGAAATAGGTGTAGCTAAACCTATTAATGCATTAAGAGATAGTAAGAAATTAGAAAGATGAAAATGTTGGATAGGTCTAGGGAAAGGCATTAAATTAAACTTTGATGGTGCCTTTAGGGAATTTTCTTTTACAGTGGGAGTGGGAGTGGGTTATTTTCTTTGAGATCATAAGGGACTATTTTATATAGAGGATATAATTTTTTTATTCTAAAATTTAGAGAAAAACTTAGTGGGAGGCCATCATTACAAGGTTAATTTTGACTTAGAAGGAGGGTTTAATTAAATATTAAAGGTGAATCTCAAGTAGTGATAAAGGATTTGTATATAAAGGTAATAGTCCTAATTGGTGCACCAGAGCTAATGTTGAAGAAGCAATGACATGGATACAAAATATTTACCAAAGTGAAGTATATTTATTACAATTATGAAAAACAAAGTTGTTCATTTTGTATAGCTAGTAAATAAGGGGATCAATAGCTCTATTATTTCCTTGATTGAAAGTATTTATATAATGGATTGGGAGGGTCTTAACATAATTAATGAGAATGATAAAACTAATCAATTTTAAAGATGTCTTTATCTATTTATTTGATGTCCATGTTAACAATTAGCAATGGTAGACATCTTGTGTATTTATGAGTTAAAATTATTAATGTTAGTCTAAAAAATGCTCAAAGTCATATTTGAGGTGAGTTCATGCTTTATATTATTGTGAGTAGACAATATTTAATTAGTTGAAAAATGTGGCTATTTTTAAGGTTTTATATATTGGTGTAGTCATGAAAAATGTATCCGTTTACATTTTATCACTTGTTTGGGCCCTCCTAGTTAATTTGCACTTAATTTTTCCTTAATTTAGTGTTGTAAAATATATTTATTTACAATTTCACACTTATTTAGGGATCCTTTAATAAATTGAGTTTAATTTTCCTTAATTGGCCTCTTAATTCATTTACCAAGACTATTTAATTGCATTTTCTGAAAAGGAAATCCGACATTCATTAATGCCTTAACACTTCTCATTGAGAAATATGTGTCCTAGGTTTAGGGACCTAGGACCCATTCGCCCATGGATGAATGGGTCCTCCCTTGACCTTAGGACCTAAATTTAAATTATGTTTTTCGTGGGATTTTAATATCTCTAAGTGTATATTCAAATGTCAGCTTGTGATATTTGAATTTTGGGAAATTAAGGATACATATCTATAAATACAAGGTTATTTCATTATGTTTCACCTTGAACTTTTATGTGACTTAATGAGAGATAAATTTTATGATCAAGAGCACTTTTAAAGGAATTCAAGAGAAGATTTATCAACATTTTATTGTAGCATTCAAGATCCAATTATAGTCATGCCAAAGTCTTCTTGCATCATTCATGTTTTTGGAGCTAATATTGTGATGTAGGTTTCATGATCCAATCAAGCATTCAATGCACTATCTAAAGAAAGATTCAAAGTTCAAGATCTATATCCATTGAATCCATTTTATGTAGGTCACAAATTTACACTCCAAGGTTTATTCAAGAGTTTGTTGAGTGGTAACATAGATTTGTTCATTATTCATTCCCTCTTTCATGTTTCATTTCATTTCAAGATTTGATTACCAAAATGGGGTCTTACCAAGGAAAAATTTCATTCATCAAAAATAAACCATTTCCCCCTTTCATGTTGTGTTTGTAGATCTAGGTGGAAGAAAGCTTGAAGATCCTTGAAGAGAAAATTTGAAGAAGTTGACAAAGTTGTCATCTCACAAAAAAAATCTACATAATTTATTTCTGACAATTCCAACACTGCCACTTGGACAAATTGAAAGCTTTATATCTGTAACAAAGGCTCCCGAGATTTGCAAAAAATCTATGATAGTGGACTTATTCGCCCTTGGGTGAATGAGTCCCAGTTTGCCTTTGAAAATTGACTTTTGGTGAAAGGTGCACTCATATTTTCCCTTCTTTGATCTACAATTTGATTGTAGGTTCTTTCAGTATTGAGTTTAAAACTGTTGTTTAGAATGTTAAGTTGCGTTTTGGTGTGACTTTACCATTTTTAGTTTTTCTCCCCAAAGTGTTGCTTAACCTTGACCCCCATCGTTCAGTCATAAGGAAATTTGAAGATTCACTCATTGAGTTGACTCACCTTAGGGTTGTAAGTCAATTCTTTATGTGGATCTCATTTCCTAATGAAATAGAGGAGAATAGGTCTATCTATTATTATTTTGGTGAACCCCCTTACTCTCTCAACCTATTTTTTGTTGTTTCAATTGGTATGCTGTGTTGTGGCATGGTTTAGTTGTGAAAAACTATTTTTTTTTCTATCTAGTTTGGATTTCATTTAGTGGCATGAAGAACTTGGTCTCCTAGGGATCCACTTAGGAAGTAAGTTTTTTATATTTTAGATTTAAAAAAGACCATTCAGGTAAAAGTACAGAGTCATGTCATACTTTTATAAAGGAAATGACCAACACTAATACAAATTTTTAGCTTGAATCAATAAAAAGTGACATACATGTTTTGAACTTTGAAATGATGTAAACTAATAAAATGTGTATTTTTAGTGTATTTTATGTTTATATTTTTGGAGAAATTTAAAAATATTTGAACATAGTTTTGTATAAAATTGACACTACAATTTAGTTGTTGATAAGATGCTAGAAAGTAAAGTTAAATGAGACATCGCACTTTATATAGTAATATTTTTTCTTCAATTTTTTTTGCGTATTTATAACTTAGAACTTTAGTGTATGGATTTGTTTTATTCTAATTTTGATAAATATATATTTTTAAAATAAATATTAAAATCTGCATATATTGAAAACATAACTATTTCCACGGGATGCCACCTTTTGTATTAAATATTTATCCAAAATAGAAAAAATATTCCATCTTGACATATAATCTTTTATCTAGTGCATCATATTTTGTTGATTTATTTTATTTTATTTTTCCTAACAAGATAATCAACCTTATATTTTGGTGTTGATAACCTAATTTTAATAAAAAAAAAAATAGAAACTAAATAATAATTAAAATATTTAAAAAATAATTTTAAATCCTACACTTATGGATCTACAAAAAGTCTTTTTAATTATTTTTTTTAATGTTATTTACATGAGTAGGAGTTGTTGAAATATCGATTTTTCAAATAATTGTGTTTTTTGGTAAAAATTGGCCTTTAAGTGGTGGACATGTCTCACTTACAATTAGAAATGTTTTGGACATGTCTCACTTAGCTAGAATGAATCTAGCTAGACATCATGATTGATCAATATTGATTTTTAGTTAGAAATGCTTAAATTTAGTTGCATTGATAAGTTGGCCAAAAGTGTGACACAACTTTATACTTTTACCCTTTTATTGTTTAAATAATTTGGCTTTAAATCTTGTCAAAGTGGTGCTAGTTCTAGATGGGCTAGTGGAAACACGAATCATTAAAATAAAGGTTATCATAATAGTTGATTTCCATTCTAAACTTGAGAAAGTGGTAAGTAATTTTCAATATTGAGATGTAATATCATGCAATTTTTTTATTTAATGTATTTGGGTGTACATGGTAATGGATGTTAGGAAATAATGAATCAATACCCATAATATTAATCCATTTCCTACATAACTCCATAAGATATAAACATGCATACAAGTAACCATACTAAATATATCAAATAGACAAGACACAAGATAACACATGATATATCCTATGAAAAACCTCAAGAGGAAAAAAAATCCTTCAAAAGCATCCATAATCCATCTATTATTTAGAAAATAAATAATACATGCACCTACAAGAGTTTCCATGAATACTTCTGAAGTATTGAGCCTCTCCAATGCATACTCCATGTATCCAAGCATGAATCCACACATCCCATGCCATGCTTCACATATTCACTTCTCAGAAAGGCTCAATAATGATAGTCCACTCACCCAACCAACATTAACCACTAAATATGTGCTTTCTTTTATAGATACAAGCTCACACAAATACAACCAAGTGGTAAGATAAAACCATGTATGAAAAAACATGTTAATACAAAACCATTAACCCCTAATTTAATATTGGGTACTAAGTTTTCACTTTATTAAATATTCCCCAATGTTAAATTAATATCTCATGTCTCTCACACATTAAATAGTAATCCAATGTTACAATACAACATAAAGTGGTCCCCAAATAATTACCTAGTGTGATGAACCATGCCTCCTAGGTGCATCACAACTAAATAAATATTTAATTACAATATTAAAATATAACATTTTATGCAATGGTGTACAACACCATATCCCAACATTCTCCCACTTGTTGTATACATTGCATAAGGGATCAATCAATGAAATACATCATCATAGCCATACATGAAACCACATGAATCTCCAACATTCTCTTGTGATCCATCAAGATGAATTTAATAAAACCAAAGTGACCATCATCTCAAGAAAGAACTCTTCTCATCCTCCAATGTGCCACCTATGGACGAAAAGGAACATGCCAAGGTGAAGATGCACCAGTACAAGAAAATAAGCATCAAATCCAAGTGAGAACAAAGGCTCCAAACAAGATGCTATCAAAGGTGAAAAACCCACATGATCAGAAATAGAATCCACAACACATGCTAATACATCCAGCCATCCATACCTCCTAGGTATCAACAACATCAGTAAACTCATACCAAAAACATATGCAACCCATAAACCACAATCACAAGCTCCATGTATCAAACTTGACAATGAAGAACATACGTATCCTGGAACTCCCACTGCATAGGTAATGTCAAATCATATCAAGTGTACCAATTAACACTATACCAAGGTGTGACAAATGATCAAAACATGAAGTGCCAAGAACAATCTGTGATGCCCCACCAAGTAACCCTAAAGGAAGTTGTAATTAACGACTTAAGCGAACCATTTTATTTTTTTATAAAGTGTAATTAACATACACATTCACTTACTAATTAACAAAAACCTCAAAGGCTACAGGGTTGGGATTAATTAAACCCACACATACATCTCACCTCATAAACATAAGAGGGGTAAAATAACTTATACAAACTAAAATATTACAATGCAAGAGTAACACAAGAACCGCGAGTTGTCCATCTAGATGTATCGCCACCAAGTACTGAAGATAAAGGGGGACCCGACGGTACATGGTGCATGTTACACCCAACCAAGTGGTACCCGAAGGCCCACCCCCCATTCTAGGAGATAGTAACAACGTAACAAGGACAAAGATCTACAACCTCTAACCAAAGGCGGACTCATACTGACTCATACTGACATAACCAAACAAATGCAATAAACAAGAACAACTCTCACATCACTGACATAGGTCACATTGCTTCCAGACATAAAATAGATCAAGTATGTTCAAAGAACCTTACACATAAAACAATTAACAACTGTTGTCCTAGACAGAGTGTCATTGCACAACTCATAATAAGTTACCCTCAGCGGATCTTCATAGGCTCCGGTATTCCTGGTGACCTCTACCAACCCTCGGCCCTCATACTTACTAGTGTGGAATCAACTACCTCTCATATGAACAAGATAGATGACCTTGCCATTTCAGGCCTTCCTGCTCACTCCAAGCCTAAACAAGAACTTGTGACTATGATTGAGGCTAGAACTTATCTTTTTAGTGTGTAGTACTCCCCAAATTTTCATTACAATTTTAGTTATCACTTGATTAAACTACTTCCAAAGGTTACCCAAATCTTACCTCTTACGGGCTCTAGCCCCTACTGGAAGCCACTCTTCTATTTGACAACACACAAACAATATAATCACCAAGGGACTCACGAGTGCATACATCCTAGGCATCAACACCACTCCATCTCTAGGAGGACAAATAATAGAACTCACTCCAAACATCTTGGAGGCAACAAGCACATAGTCCACTCCTTTCAAAGGAGGTACAAAACATCCCCATTCGTGGAAACTGGGTAAATAATGAAACGACAACCCTCATCCTCTAAGATCCTCTAGAAGACTTACAATTGAAATTCAAATATCCCTTTTCCCAAATCAAGAACGTAAGGAAAAATAATAACAATAAGCAAAGGCAAGGAAATACGCTAATTTTTTGGATATATTAAATCCATTCCCTATTTAATGTTTCTTGCAGATATTAAAATAATTGCCTTTTAAAATTTAGTGAAGGCAAACACCAGGGTTATCAGATACGAAACCCTGATTACCATTAAATAAAATTATAATTCTGCTGCAAATAATCTTCCAAATTTTTCATCAAAAACATATAATTCCTTCCATTAAAATAAATATCGTTCTCTATCTTTCTAACCATGCAAACTATTCATTTCAATTTAAATCGCTACCTAAATACTTTGCATGCAACCAAAATGACCAAGAACAAAATATTAAATATATATATAGTATACCATATATACATTAAATACATATATTTTATATATATACAAAACTAAATATTAAAAATAAACGTACATTAAGCATTGATTATAAAAATTCTATTTTTCTAAAAATAACCAGATTATTAAATTGATTAATTCAAAATAAAATTCATACTTAAACACACATTTTCCTATATCTAAATATATATATTAAATAATATATATATAAATATATAATATTAAAATATATACAATTTATATTAATCTAACATCAAGAAATACTATTTAAATAAAATCTATATTCAAATTTAAAAAGAATAAAAATTTGCATTAAATACATGTTATAGAGGGTGGACGGTGTACCATTGGACATACGATACTGTCGACGCCCAAGCGACATCACTCGTTGATTGTACATACTGTACAACGACTGTAGGGTTTGGGGAGGCCGCTCTCCCCATGGGACAGTGCCTCGCCCAATTCGGTGGGCGCATTGCCCCATGGGCAACGCGTCCTTCCAAGGAAAGGTGGGCAGTGGGGTCATGACCACTGTCCACAACAAACTTAAATTATATATATATATATATATATTTAAAAGAAAACAAAAAATTCGCCATTGTTGTACGGTGTGGAAATTCACACAGAATACCCGAAAATAAATTCAAATAAATTCGTCGAAGATGATTTTTCGAATAACACAAATAATTGTTTATATATATATTATATATATGTATGCATATATGTAAATACATATACATACATACATATATATATATAAAATTAATTTTCAATCTGGTATTACAATAGGGATAATTTTTAAAATAACCACCTACAAGAACAGTTGTGCAAATTTTCCAGAAAATAACCAAATTCATAGAGGATGGTAAAATTAATTCTTTTCAATCATTTCCTTAAATTCATAACAATAAAAGAATGATTAAAATTAGAAGAAGTTTTCTAATCTTCTGGGTTCCTCCAATGTTCAATTTTCTATAGAGGTTTTACTTTTAAAATAAATTTATTTATTTTCTATAAGGATCTTAATTTCCCACAACAATCTAAATGTGTTGTACAATCTATGGTTTGATTTAACAAACAATACTACAATTTCCTCAAATAAGTCAAATTCAACAGAGGTTTAAAACTAAATATCTCAACTAACTTTTCTCAAATAAACTAAATTCTACAGAGGTTTCACAATTTCCCTAAAGAAAATTTCATGGGAACAACAAAATTTTCAGAATATAAATATTTAATTCCAATCTCAAATAGCAATCTCTAATCCTAAAAGGATTTAATAGGCAATCCTTTATTCACTACAAAATTCAATTTAACAAAACAAGAACAATAAATCATAGAATAGAACTTGGTATTGAAGCTACAAACAAAGAATATTTTTTTGAAGAAGAGCCTCCTCCAAAGATCTCACAATTTCTCTTCAACTATGCAATGAATCCAAGCAAGCAAACAATCCAAAAGCACAACCAATCTTCAACAAAATTTTCCAAATCAATTCTACAGCCAAAAATTTCTTCAAACCATCCTTTGTGCAATTTTTCCAAAAATATCCTCACACCTGAAGAAGCTTTTCCTCTCCACAATTCTCTTCGTGAATGAATTTGCAACAAAATCTTCTAATTAATTAAACTTCCGCATGTTGGCATAATTGAAAATATCTTCAACAACTAAATCTAATTTTGTATTTAATTTAAAAATTTAAAATATTATATTAACTCCAATATTTTGAAAACTAGCTTTCCTTTTAAAATTCAATTTTATTCCAAATTCTAATTTAATTCCCACAAATTGAAATTGAAATTTTCAAATTAATTTTAATTCTTTTCTTCCTTTTTATTTTAAACATCCCATTTAATTAATTATTTAATAACTAAATTCAACCCCTTGGATTAAATTTAATTAATTAAATAAATTTAATTTAATTAATTAAATAAATTAAATTTAATTAATTAATTTAAATATAAACCTTTATCCACATTGCATAATTTAAATTAAATAACCATCAACATGATTTAATGCATGATTCTAAATATTTATCTCCAAATCAAGAATCTCTTCAGAATTAAATAAGATTAAAGCAAGGCAATCAACGACTCAACACACACGACTGATGGCACACTATGGTTAGGATGTAGACTTGACACAATTTACCTACCTACTATCTCCCATTCAACTTAACCGTTGGATTGGCACGCTCAAACCTGTGAAACTAGGTGGAGTTGATGTCATGTACTTGCAATCCTGAAAACATACTAACCAACATCATATAATATAAACAACATAAAATACACACCGTGAAGAGGAAATCACAGAATCGCAGGGTGCTCTCAAGTGAATGATGTGAACCTGTCCCCTTCACCAATACACTCATCAAAACTGACACTTCCACAATACATCAAATATTCTCATATGCACTAACATGTTATATCACTAACATCATTACACCATTAACGCATGTAAAACAAATCATTAGATAAACCAAATCACATCACATAAAATAGTTTGTCGCTCTATAAGTAGTGATCAAAACACAAATAACAAAGTGTGTCCAGTATCAAAGTAGTTGCAACCAAACAAAGCATAAATCAATCTGAACGAGAAGCAAAATGGAGGGGTGTTACACAATCACAATGATCTACACATGCAACACCAAAAATTTCACTCTCTCAAAACATATCACAATGATCCCTCCAAGTCATATGAACACGAACCTCCAGGAAGGAACCATACATTGAAGAGATAAAACCTATAATTTCCATAACATGTCCTTATACCAACACCTCAAAGTGCAATGTTGTAACAAGTATGATATCTTAATAACCCCAAATGAGAAGCCTCAACAAAACCCAAAATAACGTTCAATCTCTTAGATCAAACACAACATATGAATCATGTATAATGCCAATATAAGCCTCTCTAATCAAGGAAATCAAACTCAATGTAACCATTCCTAAATCAAGAAATCAACTCAATAACCATCTCATAAATTCCTCATCGATGAATTATAGTTACATCAAATCAAATGCACAAGGAGATAACCATGTCAAACATCTCTCAAAATTAATCCTCCAAAACCAACTATCCATAGCTCAAGATACCTATCTATGAAAGATAAAGCAATATAAATTCATGCTAAACAATACTCATATGATTTTTCCAAAAATCAATCACCATGACTCAACTCGTTCCCATGAGAAATCAAAGCATGAAACATAATGAAATCAAAAATATGATGCACAATACCTATTAGATGATAAACCATCGAGTAGACCAAGAGTGAAGAATGAGAATTCTCCTCTAGAATAGCCAAGTTATCATGAATCACTTCAAGAACAATATTATTTATAGGTCCATCATGAAGTCATGTTCATATCCAGGTGAAGACTCCTTGGTCTTCCATGCTAAAACCTCCAAAGAGTAAATATCTCAAGAAATTGTCTCTAATCTCAAGAGAACTCCAATGTCACCCAAGTCTCCAAGTATCCATCAAAACCTCCAACCAATAAATCCATGCTAAACTCCAAATGCAACACCACACTATCATGCAACTCCCAAGAAAATGACCAATGTACTCAATACCAAGAGAACCAACAAGATCAATGTCAAATCTCCAACCGTAGAATCAAGAACCTATCATGACATCATGATCTAACCATCTCCTCCTAAGAGATCACATGCAAGGTCATGCATGTATCCTAGTCTCAAGAGAATATGTACCATGTCAAAAATCCAAACTAGTATCAAGAGTAAACCATGACATAATAATAATCACACTCTTAACAAAGAAATCACATCTCCAATCACATGAAGATAACCATCAATAATGATGAATCATGTTATTGCCAATAAATCCCACTAAACCATGATACTAAGCTACATATGGAATCATGACAACCATCTCCTCTATGAAGATCATCTAGGTCCATACATGCAACTAAAATTCTAAACATACCAAGTATAACCAAGATCTCCAAGCCAAGAAGATACAACTACCATCAAACCATCAAGAACCAATCCTACACCACCAAGTTATCACTATCAAAAGCTCCCACTAAAAAGTGTAACTAATGAAATGCAACGAAGCTATCATGACATCATGATCAAACCACATACTAAAAGTCCCAATCATTGAATTATTAGGTACTCTAATCATCCATCTTCTCATCTCAAAGCAACATACCAATGCAAAAATGATCACAAACAAGGCCAACTAACAAAGTCTGCATCAACACTAAACCAATCTCATGGATATATATAGTGCAAAACCAAGTCATCCCACTACAACTGAATGGGTGGCCAACCCACACAAATGCATAACTCAAAGATCCAAACAATGAAGCATGCAAACTCATCATCATATTAGTAACCAACAAATCGAGATATCAAAGAAGATAATCATTAGGAAAAAAAGACTCAAACACCAAATCAACCACAAATTTGATTTTCCAAACATGTCCACAAATGGGTAATGATAGTCAAGGAACCAAAAAAGAATCAAGGAAATAAGAGTAACCTCCTAACAAAAAAAAAAATTACCACCAAACAACCACATACATGATCATGTCATGCCAATGCATAAATGTATATCCATGACACCATAATCATAGGAAACATTATACTTGCACTAAACTATAATCCACATAAGACTCTAAGTCTTTACTTTTGTCAACCCATGCCCTCAAAATAACATTATACTTGCACTCAACTATAACCCACATAAGACTCTAAGTCTTTACTTGTGTTAACCCATGCCCTCAAAATCGAAGACAACCTGTGTACCTCTCACCATAAAATTTAAACTCTAAAAAAAACTCGTAAACCTATACCAAGAAGCTCACCAAACTAATAATCAGTTATACCATCATAAATATCATATAAAAATATGTACCCCTCAAGGTTTCACCTCTTGACTCATTTGGATGCTCATGCAATCACACCCCGAATCTTAGGCTCCTAAAAGTTATCAAACAAGTACCATACATTATCTACACCATAAACTAAAAATCTACCTGATCTAATATGTAGTGTGTTGTACGATGCTCTCCAACGCCTATTTGAAATCATAAATTTAATTTCATATGCAAAAGTTATGACCAAAACCATGAAACAAAGAACATCTAGCTTTCAGGCTCCAAAAAATGATCAAAATAGAAAATTCATGGAGCCAACCTATACCATTATTTAGTGCTTATAACCACCTTTCCAATGAGTTTAAGAAGTAAAAAATATGACATATTAGGTAAACGTTATGCCCGTTTGAAAAAAGCTGCCCAATTTGTCTTATAGGGGTTGCTAGCTAGTGGTTCTCGGGTGGCCCACCAGTGACAACGACACCTCGTGTGGCATGTTGGTGGTGCTTTGGTGTCTGGACAATGATGGATTTAAAAATGCATTTAAAAATGTTTAAACTAGTAATTATTTTCAAGATTGATAAGTGTCAAAGCATTAGGGCATGTCCCCCATGGGACCGGTGACCCTACCAGAGGGGCTTAGCCCTTGTCGACTTGGGGGTTGCCCATCAGTGGTGGTACCTTGGTGGTATCACTGCCAGTGAGTATTGTAGGGTAACTCGCTAGCACATGCAATATAATGAGTGTCATGGGGGTCTGCGAACCCCCCCACACATTTTTTTTTTTTGTAAATAAGAATTTTCAATTTAATTTTTTGTAGGATTTTTAATTTTTAAAATCTGACCGATAGAATTTTTAATATATTTTTATTATTTTTCTGCAATCAACCTCTGCGACCATAGGCTGAATGACTAGGGGCTCTTTTTTTTTGTTTTTTGCATTTTCTTCAACTTTTCCAAAATAGGGCAAATTTTATGTTTTTTTTAATTTCTTAACCATCTTGGGTCCAACGGTGAGGTCCGTTTTGTCTTAATATGTCATCCATGAACTTTCCTCTACAAAACAATCGTATGAAAGCACAATCCAAGAAACCCTTTTACCCAAATTTGTATGCCTCAAATCTATAATAAATCCAATAAATCTTGGCTCTCCAAAAGCCCAAATTTGCAAAATAATACCTACAATATGTGTTTCATACCTTGTAATGCCTCAAATATTTCTTGCATAGTCATGGATTCAACTTGCACCAAATATACTCAAACAAGATTTATGACAAAAACTTGGAATCTCACACCTCCCATCAACCATGAAATCTCTGATACCACTTGTTAGGAAATAATGCATCAATACCCATAATCTTAATCCATTTTTTACATAATCCCATGAGAGATAAACATGCATACAAATAACCATAATGCACAAATCAAATAGACAAGCCACAAGATAACACAAGATATACCCTAGGAAAAACCTCAAGAGGGAAAAACATAGCCTCTAAAAGCATCCATATTGTTGGAAGTTTGGAAGTTTGTCATTGTTGATGCAACTTGGAAACATGAGAATGAAGTGTACATAAATCAGTTGATTCATCTGGCCTAGTGTTGTCATTGATATCAACATTGTGGGGAAGCATTTTTGGTGTCAGTTGTATAAATACTAACTATATCAAAAAGTTGACCTATCAAAAAATTGGCTAAGTGTTCTTTGCTGACGGTGTTGTGGTTTAGTGCATCGATTTTGGGTTCACACTTCACCACAAGAAGGGGTATAACCTTGCACTTTTAACCATATCATTATGACTGCCTCATACAACTATATTCAAGATCTCGAGAATTTTTGTGAAGAATATTAGAAGATATCAATGTCAGAGTTCAACTTTGTATATCACTATCATCTCTCTATTTAATATGCTAGTGTGGGAGATTTTGCATTTTATTGAGAAGAATGTTTTGATGTTACGGTTCTAAAGTTAGTCTCATTGATGTCAATGAAATGAGAAATTGAAGAAATAATGAATCTAGAAGGTGCATATTTTGGGAAGCATGTGTATGATTGGAAGTTTTTGTGCTTAGGTCATACTCTTGGTCGACCTAATTCATGATATGTGTTTTAAAGATTAAATATACATTGTGGATGTGAGTTGGATCTATTTTGGGTCCATTCCGACTTAAAATTAAGTATTGCACATTTTTCTTGGGCGTGAAAATGATTTTGAATCTTGTATGGTGCCACCAAAAGCTATTTTTGATTGTTTTGCTAACATCTAATTAGGCCGACCTAATTGATGTGTGTGGATGTATTTGGGTATATACATAAGATATTTTGGAGTTGAAAGAAGAAGCAGGATGAGAAGTGGGTGTGGATGGATGAGAAAAAAATGACATATCAGATGTAAGTGGTGTTATATGATGCGATCATGCAAATTCAATGGTAAGGAGTTCAGAATCATAGCAGAGTTGTTGAGTGACTGTGAAGCAACGAAGTAGAGAAATAATGTATATTTAGAGCTTCAAAGGAACTAGAATACAACAAAAGGAAGGTGCATTTTGTATTAGTTCATACTTTGGTAATGAGCCCCTGTAATATACTATATCTGAATATAATATATTGTGAGCTAATCCTTACCGTGGTTTTTCCCATTTTGGGTTTTCCACATAAAAATCTTGGTGTTCATGTGTTTTGTGGCTTTGTGGATGATTCATGCTTTCATTTATTTTTTTCGGTTAATATGGTTTCGTGATTGAATATCTTGTGTTCAAAAAGTTATAGAATACTGATTCACCCCCCCTCTCAATATTCTAAATGTTCAACAATTGTCATCAAAGCTTGGTTCCTTCAAAAAATCCTAACAGCTTGAGGGAGATCTTGGAAGTTTGAACACATGACAGACAAGAAGTGTCCCATTCCTCTAGATTTTATTTTTTTAATTGAATATTTAGAAGATTACTACATGTTTGATAAAGAAGAACTGAAAGGTGCTCTTGAAGATCTTGACAGAGTTGAAACTGAGAACAAAATCTTGAAGGAAAGTCTTGGAGAAGCAAACAAATGCATCAAAAAATTGAGAGAACAAATCAAGAAGTTTAGAGAAAGACATAGGGAAGTCAATATATAGTTAAAGCAAGCAAATGAAGAGATCATCAGACTGAAAGCATAAATGGAAGAAAAAAAAAGGATTGAGGAATGTTTGAATGCAGTGGTACAAAATAGGACCGAAGAATTCTCTAGACTTGAACAAGTAGTGGTAAATCTTAGGTCTAATCTGGAAAAGGAAAGAATACATGAGGAGAAATTCAAAATAAGTACTACAATGCTTGATGAATTGATTGTAATCCAAAAATCCTCTAAAGATAAAGGTGGTTTGGGACTTGAAGAAGGACAAAGTTCAAAATAAAATCAGACACCTATCAAGGCTGACAATCAAAAGGAAAATCAAGGTAATAAGAGTCAATTCAGAAATCAAAGAAGCGATGTTGGAAGACCTCCTATTAGACAGCCAAATGCTCAAAGGTAACCATCTTTCAATGGCATTTTTTTTTCATGCAATAAATATGGACATAAAGTTGTAGTTAGGGAAAATATCAAATCAAGGTAAATGTATAAACATCAATGATAAAACCCTAAAAAGCACAATGAAGAACAAGACAACATAAAAATCAAAATAATAAACACAAATGAAAACCGATCTCCATATTATGATCGATTTATCTCCATTTCTCTTCTCCACCTCACATGAGAATGCAAGATTTTGAAGGTTTGGTTGTTGATTGCTCAATTTCGTAGCATAACGATAAGATGTAGATGATAGAGGAAAAATAGATAGATAAAAGATGATGGATGAAAGATTGTAGAGATAATTCAATAGAGTAAGGGTACTTGAAGCTCCTCTATGCAAATGGCTTGGTTGTGGGTTAATTTATAGACTTGCAAGATGGATGATCAATGGTGGGGAGAAAAAGGATGAATCAATGGATGAGAGTGAAGGACAAACAAAAATGAATGTGCATATGCCAAGTATACATGAAAAGGAATTCTATTTAGAAACCTTGGGTGGGATTTGATAGTGGCAAGATTCCTTTCTCCACATATAACACTTTTTTCTATTTTGGAGTTGGAGTGATGAGGAGATAATTTTTTTTTTTCTATTTTATTAAATTGTCCCACATTTTGATTATTGCCATTTTTCAAAGAAAACGGAGCCCACTTGCACAATTTAGAAGAATAAGATAAAAATAGAAGAAAATTAAATTAAATAAATAAGATTTATTTAATTTAAGTGGATGGTGAATAAATAAATAAAATAATTGATTTTATTTATTTATTAGAAGAAATATACAATAATTAATTAATTTAAAATTATTTAGTCATTTGATGGAAGATAGAAGAATAATGAGCATTAATTAAATAAATAAAATTTATTTAATCAATTAAAGATATGAAGAGGAAAATGAAATATAAGTGTGTTAGACAAAATGAAGGTATGTGGTGAAAAATGTGAAAAATGCCTAAATAATGAAATGGGCCAATTTTGGGTGTCTACAAAATCAATAGAATGTAGGAGTAGAATGAATTAGAATGTTGGATTCTTCTTTAGACAATTTTTTGCATGCAAGATATTTGGACATAGAAGTACGGAGTGCAGAATTCAGATGATGAATAGATACAATACAGGGAGAGGTATTTTTATTACATAATTCTTTTCCATAATTTTCATCTTTAATGAAATGGAAGGGTCGAAGGTAGTAAATGTCTCAGATAGACCGCAAATTAAATTAAAGAGGCATTCTTGGAAAAAAAATTTAGAAGACTCAGTGGGTGCATTTTTTGGCACTCCTCTTAGAGTTTCACCTACTTAGGATATCTATGCATACATATATGAGAAAATAGAAGAAATGTCCTCTTTTAGACTGAGTGTTTTATGGACAAATGAATTGGAAGAGAATTATAATACCATTAAACTAGAGTACAAAACCCTAGTTGAAAATAAATTGGACGTATGACGAAAGTTTCCATTGTTTGAATTCAACAAGAAGTACACTAGGGTTGTATTGAGAAGGATTCATGATGAATCTATTTGGATTGACAATGCACACTCGATAACTAGGGAAGCAATAAGGGATGTGGCTGGTTTGTGGTCCTTTGGAAAAGTTCGAAGATGCAAGTCTGTTAATGACCAAGAATTAATTAAAAATATTGGTGCAACTCTCCAAGGAAAGGAACTTATCTTAAGTACATTTGGAAATCCGGATATCCTGTATGCCATAATTTTTTTTGGACATAAAATCTTCCTACCTAACGATGGCTATATAGTATCTACTACTGTTGATCACATTTCATTTAACATGATTGAGAATGGTTTAGATTATGATCTTTGTTAGTTACTTCGACAACACTTGATGAAGAATTTGAAAGAAATAAAAAAGAGCAAAAAAATACATTTAGGTATGGTAACTTGATATTTTTCTTACTTTTCTACTTCATGAAGGAGATGCTAGTAATTGGAAAAGTAGAATGGTCAAATACAAAACTAATAGCACATCATACAAGAAATATTATGATGAATCTTGGTGGATCATATGCTCAAGAAGATTCTCTTCAACATTCTTTGGAATGCTTCAGATAAGGATGAATAAGAGAATAAGAATACTAGAGAGTGTGGTGGAAAGATACTCTAGAGACATCAATTTCCTTGTCTCTACTGATTTTTGTTACATGGAAGCAGTTGAACTTAGACTTGTGTGGATTTTTGAGTTAGATTATAAAGTTACTATTGTGGAAGTTGATCATTATGCAGAAGTGATTCTAAGAAGCTCAAAGGACCCCAAAAAATTAGGTTTAGTGGAAAAGTCTATGACTGAGGCCTGTGATAGTTCAAGAAGAACAAGTAAGAAAATAAAAGTGTGGCTATTCCTTTGGTTGAGATCAAGAAAGGTTACAAAATAAGAAGGAAGACAATTTGATGTGACCCAACATGAGCATAAAAGAGGAAGTACACAAGACTTGGATGAAGAAATAAAATCTTTACAAGAGGTAATCCTCGGTGCAAGCATGAATACATTAGTTTCTAACATAGAAAATCTCAGGAGTATGGTTGATTCATTGAAAGAATACATCTCCAGACTAAAAGAATAAAATGGAAATGAGTAAGAAACAAGGACTATAGAGGAGAATCTAGAAGATATAAAAAGGAAAGGTGTAGATGCACATCACAAAATCCTAAAGGGATTAAAGGATGCTCAAGATTGTGAAGAAGATGCACAAGACTTAATATCATATTGTCTTAAGTGGTCTAATTGGACACAAAGTACAAAGGATGAAATGATTCAGAATGAAATTTCGATAATCACTCAAGAAGATGTTTATAATCTAGCAAATGACATGAACCATCATAAATGGTCTTACATCATGCAATTGTAGGATAATTTCTTTAGCTTACAAAATCTGAGGACAAAAACAATCAAGCAGTATGTGGCACTAAGAGACTTAGTAAAAATAAGGCACATTCTTATATCCAATGCCCTTGCTAGTGCTGAAAAACTATCAAAAATAAATCTTAGCCCCAACATTGTGGAAGAAGGAACAAAGTCTTTAACAAAGCTTGAACAGTACAAGATTCTTGTAGATGCAAAAATTTATTGGGAAGAAGGAAAGTATGCTTTGCAGGATACTCTAAAGAATCTCAAGGGATCTTCGTCTTCAGGTTAATCTTCTTGATCAATTATCTTTTTGGAAGATGATGCATATACACAAATATCCAAGATAAATATTTTGGACCCTTGCATGACCTTTTCCATTGATTTCAAAGCGGGGGGGGGGGAGATAATATGAGAGATAGTGGGAAGATTTTTTTTTTGTTAATACATTATGGGGGAGAGATAATGCGAGAGATAGTGGGAAGAAAAATGTTTTTTTGTTAATACTGGAAAACTTTTTTTGGGAAAAGTCAAGGCCAATTTTGAAAGGGGGAGTTAAGGATAGGAAGAAATAAGTTTTGATTCATGATATGAAAATTGTTTCTGATATGCATGTTGCCATCAATGACAAAGGCGGAGATTGTTGGAAGTTTTGAAGTTTGTAATTATTGATGCAACTTGGCAACACGATCATGAAATGTACATACATCGATTGATTCATTTGGCCCATTGTTTTCATTGATTTCAACATTGTGGGGAAGCATTTTTGGTGTCATTTGTACAAATACTAACTATATCGAAAAGCTAATCTATTAGAAATTTGGCTAAGTGTTCTCTACTGACGGTGTTGTGGTTTAGTGCGCTAGTTTTTTGGTCTGCACTTCACCGCAAGAAGGGGTATAACTCTTTTCTTTTAACCATATCATTATGACTAGCTCATATAGCTATATTCAAGATATCAAGAAGTTTTGTGAAGAATAGTATAAGATATCAATGACAAAGTTCAACTTTGTATATCACTATCATCTCTCTATTCAATATATTAGTGTAGGAGATTCTACATTTCTTGAGAAGAATGTTTTGATGCTTTGGTTCTAAAGTTAGTCTCACTAATGTCGACGAAATGAGAAATTGAAGAAATATCAAATCTAGAAGGTGTGTGTTTTGGGAAGCGTGTGTATGATTGGAAGTTTTTGTGATTAGGTCCTATTCCTAGCCGACCTAATTCATGATATGCATTGAAAATTTTAAACATACATTACAAATGTGAGTTGGATCTATTTTGGGTCCATGCCGACTTAAAATTAAATATTGCACATTTTGCTTGGGCATGAAGATTTTGAATCTTGTATGGTTCCAACAAAAGCCATTTTAGATTGTTTTGCTTACATCTAACTAGGTCGACCTAATTGATGTGGTTGGATGTATTTGGGTGTATATATAAGATATTTTGGAGTTGAAAGAAGAAGGATGAGGAGTGTGTGTGGATGGATGAGTGAAAAATGACATATCAGATGCAAGTGGTGTTATATGATGCGATCATGTGAATTCAATGGTAAGGAGTTCAAAATCATAGTAGAGTTGAGTGAATGCTAAGCAGAGTAGTACTTCATACTCAAATCTTCAAAGGAACTGAAATATAGCACAAGGAAGGTGCATTATGTATCAATTCATACTTTGGAATTGAGCCATTTTTGTACTGTACTTAACTCTAGTTGTGAGCCCTATAAGGATAGTGTGTCCTAGCAGTGAGCCCTTGTAATATACTATATTTGATTATAATTTATTGTGAGCTAATCCTTACTGTGGGTTTTTACCATTTTGGGTTTTCCACATAAAAATCTTGGTGTTCATGTGTTTTTTGGCTTTGTGGATGATTCATGCTTTCATTTCTTATTTCAATTAACATGGTTTCATGATTGAATATATTGTGTTCAAGAAGTTATAGAATGTTGATTAACCCCCTCTCAATATTCTTAATGTTCAACACATAATCAATCTATTATTCAACAAATAAACAATACATGCACGTACAAGAGTTTCCATGTATACTTTTGAAGCATCAAGCAACCTCTCCAATGCATCCTCCATGTGTCCAAGCATGAATCCACACATCACATGCCATGTTTCACATATACACTTATCATAAAGACTCAATAATGACATCCCACTCACCTAACCAACCTTAACCATTAAAAATGCACTTTCTTTTATAGATACAAGCTTGTGCACAAATACAACCAAGTGGTAAGATAAAACCATGTGAATACAAAACCACTAACCCCTCATTTAATATTGGGTACTAATTTTTAACTTATTAAATATTCCCCAATATTAAATTGTTATCTCATGTCTCTCACACATTAAATAATAATCTAATGTTACAATACAACATAAAGTGGTCCCCAAATAATTACCTAGTGTGCTTAAACACACCTCCTAGGTGCATCACATCTAAATAATTATTCAATTACAAAATTATAATATAACATTTTATGCAATGGTGTACAACACCATATCCCAACAACGAAGTTAGATCAAGAGGTTCCTTTATTTTTTATTTTATTTTTATGGTGGCTAAAGAAGTGTTGGTGGAAAATTTTGATACCCCAAGTAGGGATGCATGAATTTTGATGGAATTTATCCAACATGTTTTGTAGTTATCAAAACATGGTTGTTTTATGTCATCATTGGAAGTTATGAGTGGGTATTCTCTTCTTACATGTGTTAATGATATAGTATTAAGATCTACGAGAAGGGTATAGTTAATTTATGGAGTGTAGTTATCTAGTCTAGGTTCTACTTCTTTTTCATTGGTCATAACAAAGGTCATGATTATATATGGGGAGGGTGTGGATATTATGGATAAAGAGTGATGAAGGATAATTTAACTAGTGTAAGTATCCCTTGACAAAGGTGTTGAAATTTTAATTTTCTTTAGTGGTTAATTATATTATGGTGAATTTTTGATCCTCTAGAGTTTTATGTGGTTAGCTTTAAGTCATAATATTGGTTTATTTTTGGTGTGATGTATATTTCTAGGTATTTTTTTAGCCTACTTCATTTTATAGTTCTCTAGAATGGTAGTTGTTTATAAGTTTTATAGTTTTTTCCTTTTGTGCTTTTCACCCACTTGTGAGATTGTACAAACAATTTGTATCTTGTATATTTGTATGTATCCCTTTAGCATTTGGGATGATGCCCCAGAAAAGGTCCTTAGTATTATAAGCTCTCCAAAATGATAAAATTTTATACTCATGTCATTGTCCATTTATTTTTCTATCCATTTTGAGGAGATACCTTGATACATGTACATAATGACAAATGAAACATGACACAATCTTTTGCAAAGCTGGGATCATTCCCCTAGATTTACCCATCTATATACACACATATTATTATACATTTAGCCATCACCTTATCATAATATGCACATTATTTGATATATTGACCCTATTCTTGTGTTTATGCCACTCATGTATTCACATACCTCCATATAGCCATTTAGCAACTTGCATTTGACTATTTTTTCACCTAGGGTCATTTCCACATTTATGGGGTTAACCCTAAAATTGTTGTGAAATCAATATTTTCCTTTCTAAAATTCTAAATTCAAATTTGGTCAACTATATCTCTTTATTTTCATTTCCAAGATAATTAAACACAAGTTTTAAATGAAATTTGTTTCTATGTGCTAGTATTTAAGTACATTCAATGTATTTATTCTAAACATAAAAGAATTTTCTCATCTCTCAAGTATCCTCTCTCATCCTAGATCATTAAAGACACATTAAGTATGCTTCATAACAATAAAAGGATTAAAGAATATGTATATTCATTATAAGATCCTTGTCTATTGTCTTCAAAATTTTGTGCATGATTTTAGGGTTGACCTAAGAGAACTTGTCTTATTGTTATTAAACAACAAATATTCTAAGGTAATTTTAAATATTGGTAGTCCTTAGATTAGTAGGAATAATATAGTAGACAAAGTTTAATTGAACAAGTTATGGAGTATAGTTGTGCATTGTGTAAGGTCAGATGTAGAGGCAAATGATGATCCTATAAACATATATCTCACCCAAACAACTAGAGAATCAACCTCAAAAAGAGGAAAAGATAATCACATGACATAAGTCATTTATTTGATAGAGAGATTACACTTTAATTTTAAATATATAGAATATTTGATAATCTTCTCCAAAAATAATCATTCTTTGAACATAGAGTTATTTATATCATCTATTAATAGAATTACTTTTTAAAATAAAATTATTACAAATTATCCATTCTAATTATTATCATTTAATTTATATATATTCAATTAATCTAAATCAATGCCAAAAAATAGTTTTCTTTACATTATTAAAAAAGATTATACAAGATAAGTTGATTAATAATTTAAAAATAAAAAACTTAATGCAAACTACGATGACTAAATCTATGTATATACCATATAATCATCACCACCAACCTTTAGTAATATTCTATGGGAGAAAAATGTAACCATAGCTAACCCATCCAAGAAGATAAATATACCATGGGAGAACAACGTAATCATAACTAACCCACCCAAAAAGAGAAATATACTATGGATGAACAACGTAACCATAACTAACCCACCCAAAAAGAGAAATATACTATGGATGAACAACGTAACCATAACTAACCCACCCAAAAAGAGAAATATACTATGAGAGAACAACATAACCATAACTAACCCACCCAAGAAGAGAAATATACCATGGGAGAACAACGTAATCATAACTAACCCACCCAAAAAGAGAAATATACTATGGGAGAACAACATAACCATAACTAACCCACCCAAGAAGAGAAATATAACATAAGAAAACAACGCAACCATAACTAACCCACCCAAAAAGAAAAAACCATTGAACGACATAACCATAACTAATCCACCCAAAAAAAAGAAAACCATTAGAGTTAATTAGAATATAATTTAACTTAATAATTTGTCCATTCTTGGTACAGACAAGTTGTTTTCAAATGCAATATGCGGATAGACTATGTGGGTGTTAATCAAATATATCATTTCGATTATTGACTAATCATATGTTTAGAGAGAGATTTTTATAATATTTCCTTTTAATTAAACCATTGACTTGCACAAATATTTTGTTAACCACTTCGTGCGCAATGATGAAATCTGGATACTCATTTTCAAGTTTTTAGTTGATTATTAAGTTGAGTGGAAAAATGGGAGTAATAGACACTATTTTCCAAAAAAAACATCATTATGTTGTCGCAAAAGATGTTAATGGGTGACTCACTAAAGATGAAATGGAAGACATGGAAAAACGAGAACATGAAAATAAGGAAATCAAACAACAAAAAACGAAATCTTGTCCAAATTCTTCCAACAAAAGGAGATTTAAAAAACCTCGACTAAGAAGAGATTTTACAATATTTCCAAGATAATCATGAGTGCTACCATGGGAGGGAATGGAGTATTTATAAGATAGGTATATAGAAGTATTATGCATGTCTTATTTAGATGATGTGATATTACAAATTGAGGTTAATTTTAGATTATATAATTATATTTAGTTAATTAAATCATCAATTTAAATTTATTAGTTGATTTGATCAATAAATGTATAATATTTTTTTCACCAAAGTTTATTATGTGTATTGCAATTTATAGAGAGAGCTACTCGATTCCTACAGTTTAAAAAATATATAATATTTTTTCACTAACGCATACAAATTAATATATCTATTATATATTTGTTTAGAAATAAAATGTAATATTATTATAATATTGATTTGTTATATAAATATAATGTAATTATTTTGTAGCATTTTAATAGGTGTTTTATTCACAACTTTGATTATGTTTTTGTAATATGTTTGCTTCTTTCAAAATACACACACATTTGTGTGTGTGTGCACACACATTAAAATAGTCTTATTAGGAGTGAATTTTCACAATGAATGTTAAGGAGAATGCCCTCATAAAGAGCATAAAGATTTGGGGGTTTGAATGTTCATAGCCAAGAATGGGTTCCATATTTTTCTTGGCATGCGAACAAAATAGTCTTATTAGGAGTTGAATTTTCACAATGAATGTTAAGGAGAATGCCCTCATAAAGAGCATAAAGATTTGGGGGTTTGAATGCTCATAGACAAGAATGGGTTCCATATTTTTCTTGGTATGCGAACCTTGAGTCCACAACCATCACTTACAAGATCCAATAAAAGAATGCACACCCGTGGATTTTTGTTTATTTTTGAGAAACTCCAACAACATGGGAACATATGCATCTATAGTTTCCACAAATTTATGTGGGAGCCTACAAAGAAGGCTAGCTTCCTCTTCCATTCAAGTGGATTTTGTAAGCTTTTAAATCCTTTTGGTGACTAAAATACAAAAACATATTCATAAAATCAAACTAGGGGGAATTCTCCAAGATATTTTATAAAAAATAAAAGCAAAAAAAAAACCATTTTATTCAACAAAAGTTAAAGATATTTACATTATGACCAAACCTATATTATACAATCATGGGATAAATCCTTGTGTAATTGTAACTAAGGGAAATTGAGATAATTTATAAAAGAGTAAAGAATGAGAAGAGGATAAGGTACAAATATTAGAAAGGCCATATATTCTTCTTGACAATCTTACAGTAATACCAAATTGGTGGTTTGAAAGGAGCACATGCAAGAAGTTAGGAATTTAGTCTCTACTTTTTGGAACCATGACGGATTTTTTCAAGTCAATGTGCCATTTGTAACATTTTATTGAGAAGAGTCTATGAAATCTAATAGAGAAGAGATCTCCATAATGGATATTTAATGGTGAAATATAGAAAAAAATAGGTTAGGGGTTCAAAACATGGGGTTTTATACTAAATTTGGAATGATTCACCAAACTTACCATAAATAGAAAGATCAAAATGGGGTGTAATGAACCTACATACTTTCTATTTCATTCAAGAAATGAGATCCTCCAAGATAGAATTAACTTTCATCCCTTAGGTGAGTCAATTCTATGGAAGATCTACAAATTTCCTTTGTGTGTGGACAGGGTAAATATGACTTAAATGCCCTCTTGGGAGACAAACTAAAAATAGGAAATCAACTAAAAAATTCAAGCCAACAATTGGATCTTGTAGATTAAGCATAAAACTAAGAGAATCCACAACTTCCCTTCAAATTTGTGAAGTCTAAAAGATCATAAACATGTCATCAAGAATGTTGCAAAGTGTCCTTCTGACATAAATAGTGACAAAAATGACTGAATAGGGGTTTTAGGAGAAATGTTAAAAATACCAAATGTATTCATTTATGACATGTAAAGGTTGAATCTTGAAGTTGAAACATAAGACTAACAAAAAACAATAAAACTCCTGGCAGATTTGGGAAGGGAAAATGCTATGCACCTATCACAAAACATTATTTGTAGAAGTTGTCTTGGGACTCATTCACCTATAGGTGAATGGGAATTTGTAGGGCTTTCCAAAATTGATTTCTTGGTCCTCTACTCCTATATCTGTACTTCCAGATCCTCTAGTTTTCATAGTCAGAAAGTCAAAAATAAATTTGGGATATGAGTTTCTATGAGATGACAACAAATGCAACTTTGCAAAATTACTTTTTCAAGATCTCCAACTTTTGTTCAACCTACGACACATACACAAGAGGGGAATTTTTTGTTTTTGGTGGACGGGGTTTGCCTTGGTCAAACCCCAAGATCTAAGATCCCATTTCAACCAACATAAGCACAAAGGGACACACACAAGATGTATGATATGCAACAATAGGACAAGATGCAAAAACATACAATGTCAAAGATTAAAGAAAGAAAAACAAAAACAAAAAGGGGTGGGTCAATCCTTAGATGTTTGTCCAAAAACATAAATACTAGCAGAACTCGCTGTCCACTAGGCAAACAACAATGCATGCTCACACGAGCTAGTGAAATCCATTGTCCACTAGGTGAGCCCCCAAAAGTGGCTAAGTGAGAAAGTCATGCCAAGTCTATAGGCTCTCATCGTGCAATGAGAAAGTCATGCTAGTTCTACAAGCTCTCATCGTACTAGCCATACTAAATTTGTACCTCCTGATAACTTTGATAAGGCACCACACGACATGAAATTAGAGCTTCATAAGGCTTAGCAAGGTTATGCTAAAAACTTATGAAAAAAATGACTCCATTGGTAAGCTAGGTGTGTTATGCTTGGTGGCCATGAAAAAGGTTTGTAACTTCAATCTTCACAAGGTTAGAAAGTTGTGTTATGCTACATACTTATGAAAAAAATGCAAATAGGATAAGACATGTTCAAAGGAGGTTTTCTTAGTTCATGTAAGGTATCCTCTTAGGGAACATCGTGCCTAATGTCTCCAAGAGAGGACATGTCTAGGATAAAAGATTCACAACTTAGGGAACGCAATCCATAACATTACCACTAAGAGGAATGTCATATGCTTAGAAATGTCACGCTGTTAAATCTTATTTTTCAAATCATAAATCCAATTATGTAATTAAGAACAAATTTTAAATGAAATATAGATCAAATTGTGCATATGGTGATAGATAATGATCTTAAACACACACATACAAATGTGGTGTCACAAACTTTTAGAATTGTGAATAACACAAGGTGCAAAATCAAACAATGACCAAAAACACCTTTCATGCAAGAGAGCTGCAAACAATAATTTTTTATATCCTCAACTAGAAAATACTTATAAAATGAAATACTTTCCTGAACCTCATGAACTATAAATGAAGGAGAGTGCTTTAGAAGAGAAAAATCTAAGTGATAAGAGGGTTAGATTATGAAAAATGTTGTCACCCTATGTGATGAGACAAAATGATCTAATAATAGCTCACTCGAGTTAATAGAAAAAAGAACTCCTAAGTTTAGCTTAAGTGCCCGAGAAGAAATTAGATTAATAATTAATTAAATCTTAATTAATTATTAGCTAATGCATGATTACTCTAACACCACCCTTAAGTGAAAACTTAGGGACTAGCTAAAAAAACCTAAAAAGTGAATGCATAAAAAGAAAAGAATGCATGATGGGACCTAATAAATAATGCTTGATGAGAAACTCATGTACAAACAATCTAATCTCTCACAACTAGAGAAAAAGAGAAAACATCATGGGAAAAAATCTTCTTCAAAAGAGAGAAAGGAAAAATGGACTAAGAAGCCTCTAAAAAAATGTCCCAAAAAGAATAGGAATGAGAAGAAAATTATTGAAGGCACAAAGATACTACAAACAACTATTAAATGATGATTGCTATAGTGTTGAAATGAAGAACCTCCTCTAAAAAAAATGATGATTAGGATCAAGAAGACAATAATCTACATGAGTTCCCCCAATGAAAATACTCGAATCAGATGGAAAACAAATGAAAACATCTAGAAACCAAAGATATAGATTACATATGAATCTAAATGAGTGACCCAGTGCCACTACTCAACCAAGAAAGATGCAAGTAAAAAATATAGGTACCAATAGACTTAAAAACACTAATCAATTAAATATCTAAGGTTGCCTCTAGAAATAGGAATCCAAGAGTATCTATATGGTAAATTCTCCATCTCATTAAAAGACATGGGTAACTAGTCATTGCATTCGCTTAGTACATAGGAGCAAGAACTAGATAAATAGATCACTCCAAAAATGAAACCAAGGAAGCATTAGCACCAACAAAAGAAACCCCACATAATTCAAAAAGGGAGATCCAAGCCAATTCCATTGGAAATATATTTGTCACAAAGATGTTCATAAAGGAGAACTAAGAACATTGGCACATGCAACTAAAAATACCTGTAGAAACAAAACCAAGAACTAGATACATAGATCGCTCAAAACACCAAACCAAGGAAGCATTAGCATCAATAAAACAAACCCCCCTATAATAAAAAAGGAGAGCCAAGTGAAGTCCATTGAAAGTGTGTGTCACAAAGAATTTCATGAAGGAGAATGAAGAACATTGGAACATACAACTGAAAGTACCTGCAAATAAAAAGGGTGTACAAACAAGGCACACACTCATGAGGTAAGAATCACTAAGATTCAATACTATCAAGGAAGGAACACTCACTTAAAAAGGTGTGATGGAAAAATAGAAGGCCTACATAAACCTCCCATGACACTTAAGAACATACTGTGAGTACAATAGGTAGAATAGGATGTGTGAATCTCCAAAAAATGATACACCAATAGCACTTTATCTCAATACATCTACAAAAGATAAAATGAATGCAAAAGATGTCTATAATACCCAAACAGGACAAAATTCTAGAAATACATTTAGAAAAACCTAAAACAAGTCATCCCACATAAACAAACAGTTTCTAGGAGCTAAAACGTCAAAGTAATTCACTAGAATGTGAAAAAACAAAAAATGAATAAAATTTACTTAGAAAAAATCTAGAAAAAGTGCATGGATATCTATGAAGAGATCTAAAATACCTCTCCAATGCCACTGGAATCACAAAAAATAGAGAAATTGGTCAAAATAGGTGAACTCGAGAGTGAACACAATACATTTGACTTTGATAGGTTGTATAATGCACAAGTAGCAAAAAATGGTGATGAGACCCACAACACTAGAAAGTACGCAGAGCCAACTTTCTGATGATATCTTGTTTTCCCAATTTTAATACCATACCCCAATTTATGGCCAATAAAAATGACTCTTTTAGGCCCAAATGGGGCTTAGAGGGCCCTACCAATAGTTTGTACCATTGATGTCAACATGACATCATCCTGATAGAAAAATATTCCAAGGAATATTCTCCTTGCCAAAAAAAATATGGCCCATAAAAAATACATATTACTAGACTATCCCTTATGAGATTCATCACAAAAAAATGTGGTCAACATATAATATTGATGGAATATTTTAATATTTTACATTGCTATTGATGGTCACGATGTGACCAAGTGCGTAGTTGAAGGTGGCCACTAGGGCTTATAACAAAGCCCAAGGTCATTAATAGGACCCTTCATGGGTAGCAAGAGGGTTACATGCATTATGGGGCATCACTAATCGAGTGTTTGAGTGGCAGGAGCATTGGTGGTGGGCTTCTCTAGGCAGTGTGCTGGCATCACACCCAAAAACTGCTCTTTTTTTGGAAAAAGTGATACGATATGGTTGTATAGGCCCTTGTACAAAAATATGTTACCTTAGAAGCTCTCAATGTTGAAACAAGGAAATTTTTATATCAAAATTTCTTTGTTTGACCTCTTGAATGCAATGGTGAGGTCCATTTCATGCCAAAATGCACCAAAAAATTACCTAACTCCAAATATTACAAAACAAAATGTAGATTCCATATTTGCTCCTATAACCCTGGTTGAGAAAAAAACTCAAAATGGAGAAGGGGTTCATTGAATCCACAATTTGATACCATGTTAGAATTTTGGATAACACAAGACACATGATCAAACAATGAAAAAAAACACATTCCACACAAGAGAGCTGCAAACAATAATCTACTATATCCTCAACTAGAAAATACTTACAAAATGAAAAGCTTTCCCAAACCTCAAGAGCTATAAATGACGGAGAGTTCTTTATAAGAGAAAACCCTAAGTGATAAAGGGATTAGATCATGACAAGTTTCATCATCTTATGTGACATTTGAGATAAAATGATCTAATAATAGCTCACTTTAGTTAATAGAAAAAACACTCCTAAATTTAGCTTAAGTGTTAGAGTAATTAGGTATTTACTTTATTAATTAAACAACATTTGTTTAATTATGTAAAGTTCCCTTTTTACCTCTTTTCACTTAAGCTAACATTAGGTACATAATAATTAATTACTTTATTAATTATTATTGTGCAAGCCTAGGGTTTTCCTTTTTAGGGTTTTCATCTATATGTAGTTGAAAACTATCTTTTGTATCAATAATTCATTTTACATTTTGTGTGAATTCATGGCTCCACATTCTTGAGCATTTCCTTTGTTGCTTCTCTTTGTTTCTCCTTGTAATAGGTTATTTGCTTGCAAAGATCTTTTGGGCTTTTGTGGTGTTGTATCTTCTCAACTCCAACATGGTATCAGAGCTTTAGATTTGCAACTGCTTATTCTTGTTTTGAGATTTTGCATTGGAAGCAAATCTAGGGTTCTAAAGTTTTTTTTGGTGGATTCAGCATACTCCTGATTTTTGGTTCACTTTGGGCTCAAATGGATAGTCCCATTGGATTCGTAGCGCCCAAAAACCCCTAAAATGACTGTCAAATCATCATTTTTGGCCACAGTCAAACAGGGTTGCAAAATTTTTTTAGGGTTTGGCCGTATGGCCCCCTAAAAAAAAAATGCAAAAAAATAAAAAAAACCAAAGGTTTTTTGGTTTTAATTTGCACGGCCCGTTAAAATTATTTCCACCGCCCGGCGGCCACCACTCAGCCACCGCCACCGCCAGCCTCAGCCTGCGCTCCGCCCGCCACTTCGGTTTGTAGCCCGCGCTCCACCCACCGGCTTGACTGCGTCCACCCCGCACTCCGCCTGGCTCCTCCATGCACTGGCTGCTCCACATGCTCTACTTGGCTCCGTTGAGCTCGAGCCCGCCGACACCGCCGACACCGCCCAGCTCATTCCATCGACTCCGCAGAACCAGCCCAGCTCGGCCGCCTCCGAGCCCACCGACATGAGCTCGCCGACCCGAGTCGGCTCCTCTAGCGCCCGCGGGCTCTAAACCCCCACCACCCGGTCACATGGGTGACCGCGGGCTCTGCCTAGCCTCCAACCCCCTAGTCGTCCACGTGACCAGGGGCCGAAGACTTTAGCCCTTGAGGGCTGCAAACAATTGTTTTTTGCACATTGGAGCAGCTTGCGCTAAATTGGGCGTAGAATGGGCAATTTTTCTCGGTTTTTTGCAAACGAGATATCGTCGGAAAGCTGGTTCCGACACCGTTCTAGTGGTACTAGTAATTTTTTCTGATTTTGCAGTTTTGCTATGTTTTTTTCCAGTCAAAGTCAGAACTTGGTTTTTTCACTCCAAGGGGTGTATCTTTTGCGTCCGAACTCCATTTTGCGCAAATGAATAGGCATTGGAAAGTGTTACAGTTCTCTTTTCAGATTTATAGTCTATTTTACCAGTACATTTACCATGTATTTTTTATTCAGCTATGTGTGTTTCTACACTTTGCTCAATTACTTGGTCATTCTGGCTCCTACATGAGTTTTGTTTACGTGGGATGGGCTATATTAATTGGATCTATATGCTGTAAGGTCATATTTCTTAGTTTGTTTTTCATTTGAAGAGTTATCATGGGTTTCTCTACTCACCCTTCAGTTGTTCTTTTGGAACGGGGTAATTATGAGTCATGGGAAAAGGGTATACTTACACATTGTAGGTGGCTTAATATTTTGCCTTATTTGTATGATCTCATACTTGAACTAGCAACTTTAGAGGGAAAATTAGCATGGGATATTATTAGAAATCACATTGCAGGAGTTATATTGTCTAGTGTTGATCATGACACTGTGTTGGTTATATTGGACATTGATTTTCCTCACCCACTTTGGACATGTCTTTGGGAGATCTATGGAGACCCTATTCTATCTCCATTCCCAGAGGATCCTGCTTCAGATTGTCTCATACCCATTGCTTGGAGAGAGAATACACCCTTTGATCATGATACTTTAGAGGAGCTTGAGTATTTAGACACCCTTACATATTTCGATGGATCAGCGGTTTGTCTCATAGTTCCTACTCTTCAGACTGAGACTTCATCAACATCTCTTGTTGTTCTTGATTCAGTGCAGCAGGGAATCATACATCTTCCAGACATAGCTACTTTGGACTCTTATGTTGCAGACATATCTTTCTTGTTTGTGGGGTCCTATATTGCAGATTTGGAGGATTATTTTGAGGACATTCATCTCCTCTACCTTGACAGTTAGGTTATCACTGTTCGCCCACCATTATCTGTGCATTCAGAGGTTTTATTTCAGTATTCTCCACATCAGTTTGGATTTGACATTATTTGTTTCCATTCAAATAGTGAGACTCTTTAGCATCCTATCATGGCACACATCTTGAGACAGATTGGTTCTTCCTTCTTCATAGGGTTTCTTCGGTACATGTCCATGGATCCGTTTCTTCCCAAGGGGAGGAATATCATTTGCCGCTTCAGGATCTCCTTTTGGATTCTACATTAGGCATCTACCATTGTGACAGGAGTTTCTTCATTGTGGGGGGGCCTTCTTCTCTCTTTCTATATCTCCTATGGAGATCATTATACATGTACTTATATGATAGAAGCTGTGTATGGGGGGTATTATGTTATCCACCTCCTATCCTTCTTTCATTAGTGCATTGCATTTCTTCCTTGCATTCTATTTTGGGGAGGAGTTTTGTTCCCACTGGGTTTTCTCCTTTACCCTATTTCATTTAGTTTGCATTGATTTTGTACATGGGTACCTAATCTGGCCTTGTTGCCAGGACCCATTGCTTTTGCTTTCAGTAGCTTCTTCTAGGTTTTAGCTTCTCCCTATGTCTATCTTAAGAGGGGTTGTTAGAGTAATTTGGTATTTACTTTATTAATTAAACAATATTTGTTTAATTACGTAAAGTTCCCTTTTTACCTCTTTTCACTTAAGCTAACATTAGGTACATAATAATTAATTACTTTATTAATTATTATTGTGCAAGCCTAGGGTTTTCCTTTTTAGGGTTTTCATCTATATGTAGTTGAAAACTATCTTTTGTATCAATAATTCATTTTACATTTTGTGTGAATTCATGGCTCCACATTCTTGAGCATTTCCTTTGTTGCTTCTCTTTGTTTCTCCTTGTAACAGGTTATTTGCTTGCAAAGATCTTTTGGGCTTTTGTGGTGTTGTATCTTCTCAACTCCAACATTAAGTGCATGAGAAGAAATTAGAATAATAATTAATTAATTATTAGCTAATGCATGATTACTCTAATACAAACTTTCTAATCTTTGTTACAAAATTATTAGGAAATGTTAAAAATATTAAAAGAAAATATTTTAGATTGATACAATATTACTTTCAGGCTTTAGATGTTTCTACATCAAAAGCCTTAGATAACTAAAAGTGAGCCTCTCACATTGAGTTAGCTAGAGAAAAACAAAAACGGTTCATCCAAGTCTAAAATAACTATGCAAAATATTCAACTATAGACCCCCCTTTCCTCTTTACCAATATTCTTTATATTTCCTACTTATAGTGCTTCTTCCAAATCTACTATCTAGTATTTCATTACTTTCTTCTATTCTTTATTTTATCTTGATTCTCCTTCAGAATAATTATATAAATATAGAATATTTCCAGTAACTTCACTTCATATTGCTTTCCTTTATCAAACTTAATGATTTTACAAGGTCACAATTTCTTCATTTTTAATTTATTATATGTTATAGAATGAAATCTCTCCTTTCTTAGATTCAGTATTAATTCATATTCTACTTCATATTTCTTATGTCTCCTTATCAAATATGAATGTTTCTTATCCTTTAGATTCATATTTTGAATTGATCTCCTATCTTTTCATGTAGATTCTTTGTATGTTCTAATAATCCTTTGTAATACCCTTTTTATGACATGCTGAAATCTTTGAAATTCAAAATATTTTTAGGATTTTATACATACACAATCTCTAATAGTTTTCACATCTTGTTCTATTTATTAATTATTATACGAAAATATAACTTGCAACAAAATTAGATCCCAATTACCTAACTTTTCACTTGTCATGGAATAAAATTAAAATCAATTTATAAGTTTTTAAATATAGATCACTAATATTGATATCTAAAACATGCATATTTTATATATATATATATATTTTTTTTGGAAAAAAGCATATAGCCCATAAATTAATAATATATAAATATAAGTCTTACTGAACAAAATTTATCAGTATCAGAGACTCTTAATAGCCAAATATCTCACTTTCTTTTACAATCTAGAAAATGCCTGACTTTGAAGCACCTGTATTCTACCATGATGGCCCTAGTTTCAAATACCCTTATGTAAGATTTGCAATATCCATATACAAAATATGCAAGCCCTAACCCTACTATTTAATAGTCGCTTAATTCAAAAAAATAGATTATGTAGATTTACTCCTCCATCTTCTCAATTTACACATCATTTTCATGTTGGTACTCCTGCATATCACCCTCTCTTTTTTTGTGTTGGTGGAGTAGCATTCAAATTTGGCATTATCTGGTTACAATTTACAATACAAAATATTCCTTTCATATGAGTCTGTGGACACATTTTCTTTGCAATATACTTTATTTTTTTGTTGTATACTGCACTACCACACATATCTTATTTTTTGTTTGCGGGGATGTGGGTTACTTTGGAACATCTACTCATGTAGCCTACCCACTATACCACATGTACCATCAAATACCGTTATGGGGCCGTGGGTCAAGAGACCCTTTATCGCTACCCCACACATCACGATTATATTGGTTGCAGGGAAATGGGTCACTTCTAACAGTTAAGTGACTCCTACTAGCTACCTCGCACACCCCTTACTTGACCATCACAACATGGCGGTAGGTAGTTGCTGCTACCCCATGGGCCTCTTACCTGACCATCATGGTATGGATGTAAGCAATTATCTTGTATCATGTGCCCTAAAAACCTACACGTATCCTTGTTGACCACTATAGTACTGTGGTTTGGGTGAAAGCCCACTGCCATCCTATATATATCCTTGTTGAATATTACAGTATTGTGGCCTAAGTGAAGGCCCACTACCATCCCACATATATCCTTATTGGCTTCCATGGTAAAATGATGAAAACTACTGCTACCCCAAGCATCACTATTATACTTGTTGTAGGGCAATGAGAGGCTATCATTCTTGCAGTGATGAAAGAAAAGCATGTTGAGCTACCACATAACCGCAACATGATTATATTGTATTTACAAGGTTGCAGGAAAATCCCTGAATCGCTTTGGGAGACTATACCTAATCATCCAAGCTATGTCTGATAATCTTATACGATCTCAAATTCAAGCTTCAAGACATCCACCTTTACATCCTTGCCACATGTCAAACTCCGACCATTAGGCTCCCATATTTAATTGTTCTACAATTCTGTCTTGCTCAATTAGCTCATTTAAATGAGGATGTGCTCCTAAACTGTAAGTTTTATTTGCAATTAAGACCTCTTGATTATCGCACCCCATGTTTGCAAGGCATTCTTCCACCTTGTTACCTCATGATATGTTGTATATTTTATTATTAACTTGTACATTACTTATAATTTAAGAAATATTTTTCCATATTGTTGGTGTGTTTTCTAGCTAAACCTTGAAATTACTTTAAAGGATAACTAGTCCTTATGCTTAAGAACTTCAAGATTAGTGGCCAACAAATGAGAGATGGATTCTATACTTTTCTCCCCTACACTTCAGGCTCTGCAAAATCTAGGAGGGTAGTCCTACACAATGTACCTATGAATTTATGTAGTTAAATGACCATGTACATTGCAATTAGCAGATGAATTCTCATGTAATTGCTCAATAAATGGAATATTTCAAAAGGATGGCTAGTCATTCACAACACTCAACATTTAGAGTATGAGAATATGGAAGTACATTGCACTTCCAAAAATAAAACCTCAATTGAAATAGAAATTTGACAATTGAATTTGATTTGCTACTGAATGATCAAGAAAATGCATTATGAATGCAAAACCATGACTAGTGCCTTAACCTAGCAAACAAAGTCAATATCAACACAAATAAAATTGGATAACAAGTTCATACAACATTACAAAGCTTCTACAACACTACATTACAACATCATACCATTGTATTTTAAACCAAAACTTCTTATTAAGATCCTGATACTCAAATTACATTAACCTATAGCTTCACCTGAGTAGTCTAATTAATTCTTTGAATTAGAAAAAAGATGAAAGCTATACATCATTGGAATGCAACAAAGATCAACAAAACAACCCTTGATCATTTTATTCATAGCTCATATAATGAATACACCAGGAGAGAAATGGCCTTGAATTTGCATCGTTTTTTGTTCAAACTGCTAGTATTGTTATTGAAAATTACATTTGCATATCAACTAGACTCAAAACCTAAGACAAAGCTCTAAAATGTTCTATGTATTCTCATTACATTTTTTTTGGTGATCAAACAAACCCTTGTACATTTGGTTGTGAGTTCCTTCTTATAGAAATGAAGGAGAAAACAAGCTTTGGGCCAGAATGTACACATGTCCTATATTCTCATTGGATCGATACTAAAATATTCCCTAATGCATTTGTATTTGCAACTTGAGAGGGGAAAATTAATATGAGACAAAGTTCCTTTGCACATTGCTTAAAGGAGATGATTCCTGCCCTCCAAAGGGCATCACCATATCAACATGTTGAAGAGATTCTTGACATTATCTCATTGAGATTCCACTATCACCTCAATGCAACTCCACCATTTCCTCAAGCTTCGAAGATGTCCACATGTCAGTCACCTGCCTACCTGCTAAGTGATGAGAAATATTGGTGGATCCCTCGTGGGATAGTGGGGGATGCTTCAGATTAACCAACAACACCCCCTCATAGCCATTGATCGATTTTGATTTAGAACATCATCGATGATTGGCCATGATCCATGTTCTTTTAAAACTATTGTCACCCCCTTCATCGCCCATCACTATTTGGTTCCTTGCTTTTGCAAATGAATCCAGGATGCACAAGAAACCAATGATGGGAGGAATATTCCATTCAATATCCCTAATTCCCCCATCGCTCATCGCCAATGTGTTCTCCATGCTTCAAAATGTAACTGTGATGCCTTGAGATGAAGCGATGGACATAAGGCTTAACTTTCCATCACTCATCGTTGATATTCATTTTCCTTCGCGTATGCCATCATCGATGTGAGCAACACGTGGGATGAAATATTGGTCGTTATATCAGGTCATCCTCCCTTGACTTTATGCTTCCTCCATCACTCATCGCTAATAGAAAATCCCTTCAAAAAGGACTTCTAGTGATGCCTTGGAATCCAACAGTGAGAACATGTATTAGCACCATCCATCGCTCATCACCAATTCAAAATTTAGAGCATTATAGGAATTAGTGATACAAGACCTACCAATGATACTTGAAGCAAATGAATTCACATCATGCATCACTAATATGAAACTTGAGGTCCTTTACCTATCCACAATGCAAAGGAAAGCCATGATACAAAGGAAAATGTCCATCACTCATTTCCAGTACAAGGCTAGAGGTCATGAAGCAATGCGCGATAGGCGATACACCGAGTGATAGGCCATGACTTAAATGGGAACAATTTGCATGTGCTCATAAGTTGTTCATAAAGAAGGGGCCACCTAGGTTAACGAGAGATGGGGATATAAACCTTAGGCCAATACTTTTGACCAATGACAAACACTAGTAGAATTTTGGCAAATAAATGACTAGGTGACTAAAACGTTTAGTCAAAACAACTAAAAATGACTAAATTCTACTATTTTTTTGCAACTCAGCTATAAATGAGTAAATAAATGACTAGTTTGGTTGTTGACTAAAAAATTATTTAGTCATAGAAATAAAAATGACTAAATAGTTACTCACCAAAGAATTAGACAAAAAATTTAAAAAACATTTTGGCCAATTATTGGAATGATGTATTGGCATGATTCATTATTCATATTTATCCATGTTCATTGCAGACCTCACTTCATTCTTTAGTTGTAGTTGGTTATCCTAGCACTGAGGCACCTCTTTTTGAGCTACAATAGTTGGGTGTGCGAACTACACTAGGCATTTTGAGTTACAACACTTGCATGGGTGATAAAGAATGTTTGGAGAGGACCTGGAGAATTCTGAAAAGGTGGGCAAGGACTTAGGTGTTTTTTGCAAAGTATTTGAAGTATACAATGAAGTCGGATTTGGGGATGCCCTTTGCAACAAATTCAGAGGTAATTGGAAACCCTCATTACATTAAACATAAAATCTATAGCTTTCTAATTGGAAACTTACATTAGTTACAATCTTCTGCTCTTAATAATTCTCTTTTACAATCTTGTCACTGTTCTACTTCATAATGTGTTCGAGGTAAATATAATAAAATTTGGGTGTTAGTTCCAAAATAAAATTTGATTTACCCACACATCAAGCATCTAAAAAAAGATGTTTCTTACAATAGCTTCTTGTTCCTAAGTAAAAATTTCCTTTCTAATATCAAATTGACCCCTTTTAGCTAGCACAATGGCTGCCCCATCTACAACATAAAAATTTCCTGGTCTCTATGCCAACACTTTACAATGGCTGCCTCATTTGTAACATAAACATTTTCACTATAAGCACAGATTGTCCTTGTGCAAAGTAAACATGTGCTAGATTTACCCACACATTAGGCATCTGAACAAATATGTTTCTTGTTGTAGCTTGTTGTACCTGTGTAAAAATTTCCTTTGCAATATCAAATTGACCCCTTTTAGCTAGCACAATGGTTGCCCCATTTGCAGCATAAAAATTTCTTGGAATCTATGCCAACACTTTACAATGGCTGCCCCATTTGCAGCATAAATTTTTTCATTGTAAGCACAAACTGTCCTTGTGCAAAGTAAACACGTGCTAGATTTACCCACACATTAGGCATATGAACAAAGATTTTTCCTGCAATAACTTCTTGTACCTATGTAAAAATTTCCTTTGCAATATGAAATTGACCCCTTTCAGCGAGCACAATGGCTGCCCTATTTGTAGCATAAACATTTCTTGGTCTTTGTGGCAACACTTTACAATGGTTGCCCCTTTTGTAGCATAAACATTTTTACTGCAAGGACAAACTGTCCTTGTGCAAAGTAAACATGTGCTAGATTTACCCACACATCAGGCATCTGAACAAAGATGTTTCATGCAGCAACTTCTTGTACCTATGTAAATATTTCCTTTGCAATATCAAATTGACCCCTTTCATCTTGCACAATGGCTGCCCCATTTGTAGCATAAACGTTTCCTGGTCTTTGTGCCAACACTTAAGTGGCCCCTTTTATGACATTAAGATCCTCTTGAGTTATTATTATACTCCTATTTTCCAAGAGAGAAAACCCCAAGGCCCATGTGAAATGAAAAATGAGCACTTGAGTTTCAACTTGGTTTCATTTTGAAAAGGGGACATTACATTCTACAAGATCTGTTTAACAAAATAATAATTTAATCCACCTATTTGGGACTGTAATATAAAAATCAACGAATTAATCTATTTTCAATTATAAGTTCTTTTAATCTAGAATCTGATAGAAAGATAAAGCATAATACATTGAAGGACACATAAAATATTCTAAAATAAAGACTAAAATAGGTTGCCCATAAAAAACAAGAAAGAGGAAAATGAAAAGATAACATACATATGATTCATTTGAGGTTTTTGATAAGATCTCATTTAACTATGTCAAATGGATTTGTAAGGGATAACACATATTTGATTGACTAAAATTTTGAGGTAGCTTATCCATCGTCATTGTATGCCTCATTCTCTTGGAATCTATTTCTACAATGCACCAAGAGAAGATGATGTATACAATGATGATAGATAAGCTACCTCAAAATTTTAGTCAAAAAAATATGCTTTGTCCCTTCCAAATCCATCTAAATCCTTCATTCTTCATTAGCTTTTTGTTTTGCTTCATCAGGTAAGACAAGTTGGCATGCTACTTTAATTGTTTCTTTTTCTTTAAGCCAATCATCTATTTCCAGTTCCATGTTTCCAAGCATACATAAAGCATTTGATGAATTTTTATCCACCTTAAGTGCATCCCCAATCAATTATAGGCTTTGTTGGATCTCATTCTGAGCCTGAGCCATGGCTACAAGATGTAGATATGCATCCACATAATCAGGAAATTTGAACAATATTAGCCTATATAAAAGATTTACTTTTTCAGTATCATGTAGTTGTTCAAACAACCTAGCAAGATTAAATAGTGTTGTGACTTTATCCCATGGTAACTCAAGTGAAACACCGCCTTCTTCTAGTTGATGGAATAATTCCATATCCTTAAAGCACATAGAAAAAACTACAAAATTGGCTCTGGGGGTTTTATTTATGAATTCAACCCAAATGCCATTTCCTAATGCCTCCATAAAATTTTGTTGAGCCAACTCTAGTTCATCATGCTCAAAATGAAGAACTCCAATGTTGTTTAACAATTCAATGGGCACTTCTTCTTTGCTCTTCTTTAGAAGAGACTTTGATGTCTTAAGAGAATCTAAGGCTGCACTGGGGTCTATCAATATTAATAACTCACCCATCTTGATAAATGCATGAGCATCACGTGGATCTATGTGATTTTCCTTTCTTAAAATTTCTAAAGAATTCTCTGCCTACCCTTGTTGAGCACATATATCGCCTACAACTTTTAAGCTCTCATAGTTCTCAAGGTGGACCTCCAAAACTTTTTCAAAATTTGAGAGAGAACTCTTAATATCTCCTAGCTTCAATTGAACCTGTCCACAAAATCCTATGGCCTCTAGCTTTCCTTCACTAATGCCATGTAGTAGTGGCCAGTGGTGTCATAATCACCTTTACTATGATAAGATCGTGCAAGATTATAATATGAATGAGATTTTATGAGAGGGTGTTCAATTGAAACAAGAGTTGTCTTAGTCAACTATTCCATAAGAAAATGTTGCCCTGTGAAGAAAAAATGGTTTGGTAAATGATTCAATGCTATTGCACACTACGGGTATAATTCAAAGGTTCGACACATCTCTTCCACTCCTTCATGAGCACTACCTTTTTCACAAACTGTGAGAATCATACAATTAAAAAATATACAAAACTGACCACAGATATTTTTCCCCATTTCAAATAGCAAAATTGACAAAAAAATGAGTTTAAAACCTACAAAAAATGCAAATAAAATCACGTTGATTTTCACGCCAAAAAAAAAAACCATGAGACCTTAGCTTGTTGCTTACTATTATGCTTTGATAGATTTTTTCCAAGCATCCATAGCTTGTTTAAAATCGCCTATTTTAGGCTTTTAGCCATAACAGAAAGGCAGTGAACTATTTGATAAAATGCTTTGGTAGACATGTATGAAAAATGTGGTAGCATAGACAAGGAAATAAACTTTGGAAAAAATTCCTCAAAGAAATATGGTCTCATGGTGATGGAATTCCATGACAAATGTCGTGAAAATCAAATTGTTATGATTGTCATGGCATTCCATCACCCTCAGACCACATTTATTTGAGGCATTTTTTCAACCAGTTCACTACCTTATCTATGCTATTTCTTACTATTATGCTTTGATAGATTTTTTCCAAGCATCCATAGCATGTTCGAAAGCACTTGTTTTAGGATTTTAGCCATAGCAACAAGGCGGTGAACTATTTGATAAAATTATTTGGTAGACAATATGTATGAAAAATGTGGTAGCATAGACAAGGTAGTGAACTATATGAAAAAATACCTCAAAGAAATGTGGTCTCATGGAATGCCATGAAAAGAAAATGCAATTAGCAGCTTCTCCTAGTTATTATTTATGCAATGTGAAGTAATTGCATAACTGCTTAGGTTGACTTTGTAAAAACTATATTCTAATTGAAATTTTGTCATCTATTGACATCTAGTTATTAGTTATGCAATGTGAAGTAATGCTTTGAGTTTGAAAGATGTGCAATGCAATGTAATTAGCAATGCAGATGATTACGATGATGTTTTGTCACCTTAACTAGCCTATCACCTTAAGAGGTTAGCTTTTCACCTAAAATTTGGTTATATGTATGGTGTAATTTAATGTTGAATGTAATTCATTCTTTTTAGTTTTTAACTTTGGTTGATTTTTTTAATTTTTTATTAGAATATAATTTCTTGTATGTCCTATATTTTTTCTAGATGCTAGAATTTTCTTGTATGTCCTAGATGATATATTTAGTTTGTAATACAACTTATAGCCTCCACATGCATTGAATATGCTTGTGTGAAGGAAACAATAATGAACATCTATGATTTAATAATATATATAGATATCTTAACATTAGGTGAACTAAGCCTCCTCATTAAAAATAAATAAATGATCTCTTAGGTTTGTCTGACGTTGAAAACTAAAACTAAGAGACTACAAAATTAGAAAATTGTTCAATCTTTTCAAGAAAATGATATCTATAATTCTGCATTGATAATAGATGTAGTGACCCTCTTGATGACACTTCTATTTTAGTTGTTTTGAGTTGTTGATAGTCATTAGATTGTTTTTGAGACTATATTACTAGAGGCATTATGTCATTGATTATATCATCAGTTGTGAAACCTAGTTGATGATACACTTTACTTTATGATGTGATGTTTATTTCCATGAAACGATAATATTATGATGACATATGATGTTCTGTAATGTTTATGATGGTACTATGATGTGATTGATATTAGCTACCATGTTTTACGTTAGTTCGATGAAGGAGATGACTTAGCAGTACTCATCCGTGAGTGCCCTGCTACGTCGCAAATCTTCTTCACGGTGTGTCTTCTTTTATATATACATGTTTCAATTGATTGTGTAGTGTGATGCGAATTTCAGGTACATGCATCGACTCCACCTGCTTCGTCAGGTTTGAGCATACCATGGCCCAATACAATCATTGAAGGGAGATAGAATTATCCTCTAGAATGAGCCTTCATTCTAGAAAGAATGAGTATCATTTTGTTACCCTTATGTCTTGTTATTATTCATCCCGTCGTCTTATTTGTTGGTTGTCACGTCTTGTTATGTTGTCATGTTTTGTTTAGATTATTTAATGATTTAAAGTAATGGTAATGTTATGATTAATGATTTATTAATTTTTGAAAAGTTATTTTTAGAATATTGAGGAATTAAATGTGAAATATTAAAATATATTAATTGTGAAAGAATAATTAGTTGAATTGGATATGAATGCACAATTTTGATGTTTTCAAAAATTGGCAAAGTTTAACTTGCAGTTGTGATTTAAAGTTGCAAAATATCTTGTTTTGAACTGGATGTCTAAAAAGTTGAAACTGGCTAATTAAAATTGCATGCAATCTGAAAGTTTAGTGGGTGAATTGTATTTATTTGGGCTAATGTTTTTCAAAAAGGGAGGATGGTTATTTTAACGGGAAGAAGTTGCCTTTGGATTTTTGGGGAATTTGGTTGAAAAGTTGAAAAATTGTAATCAAAAGGAGTTGTTCAAGTTGATTGTGATATCATGATTGAAAATCGTGCATTTGATTTTGTTGCTTGTTACAGATCAAAGGAGGATACCAGGTTTTTCTTCTTTTAAATTCAAGCTTGTTTTAATTGAATCATTCAAAGTTCTTGCTGTAATTTTTTTTTGATACGTTGTGAAACCTTGTTCGAAACTTGCACAATAAAAGAAACCAAAACCATTAGAGAATAAATAATCTAATAAAAGTGGAATCTCTAGATTGTATTGAAGATATAGAAAACATTACCATTTAAATTTAGATATATTGTTGATCATTTGTGATTCCTCATATTTGAATCTATCGTCTATGTTGTTTGACTAGTTTGATCTTGGCTCGGTCCATAAGGAAGTTGCTTGTTTCATAAAGAGTACAGAGTATGGTTGTTTAGATCCATAGTTATTCTCTCTCAAACAAATAAACCTGATCATGTTTGACTGTTAACCTTCCCCAAATCGATAAAAAGTTCTATGATAATCCCATGTCTATATTATTCTTCTTTTCTTAGTGTATGAATGACCTATCACTGTTCTCTTTTGCATGTCGGATATACTATTAATATTGTCACATGCATGTGACCATGCTGTCGTGCTGCTTGTTTTTCTAGAATTCTATTAGTTTGGTTCTTTGTAAAATATAGTATTTCTCCTTACCTCTGGTAATCCACAATCTATGTGGCGTTGATACCCTTGCCTTGGCCGTGTAGTGGGCATTATTTATTGTGCAATAATCTTTCCTTTCTTGAGTGCAAACACATGAGTACTTTCAGCATATTTCCTGACAAGATAGCCTTGTATTATTGCTTAAAGAATATGTGTAAAGGATAATAATGTTTCCTTTAACTACGCCAAGTTTCACTGTTCCTGCATGCAATTGAAGGCTTCCTTTATAATCGTCGACTTCCTTGTGAATCGAGACTTTTAAAGAGAGTATATACTGTCATGCATTCACCTAGAAAATTTCTATGTCTCCTTTTGCTGCTTGACACAACAACAATATTTGACCTTGGTAGGGTGTATAGATTTAGATAAACTCCTTGTTTTTATTAGCACCTCTCCCAGATCTAGCGCTTGAACATAGAAGGTTGTAGAGGCTTAAATAATTCCTCCACTCGCACACAATATTTATGTCATTATCTCCCTATCAATATTCCATCCATGAGTGTGCATGGCGTCGGTTGCTAACAAGTTTTCTCATTATTTCTGTTTTGGATTTCTTTTGTAAACCCATCAGTTGCATAAGTTTTGGCCTCTCACGTTTTATTGTTTTTCATCATGCATGTATCTTGCATGCTTTCTCTGAGTGCGGATGTGAATAGGTAAATTAGTCTATTGGAGTCGACTAGTATAGTGATTAGTTACCATATTCATAGGAGATGAAAGTTATGAGAATGATTGCATTATTGCATGTAAATTCGTTGAACACTTTAGTTTGTTTATTGATACATTTAGAATGGATATAGACGTAAGCTTTACCATTTATACATGTTTAGGTGAATCGGAGTTAGTGGTGTATGGTCAATTATTGATACATATTATGATTTGTTCAAGAAATTTATATTCCCTGTCTTTTATGTTCGTAGCATGGTGCCTTTACGGTTCTTACCCTGTCGTGACCAGTAGATTGAGTAAAGAAGATTATTTCTTTTAGCAAAAAAATTGGTTGATCTTCTAACCTTTCTACTTAGTTTGTGTCAACCTGAGTTCTCCCTCAGTTGTAGCAATTGAACTTTGAAGTTTGTATTTTTTGTTCACCAAGTATTGTGGTCAGCTGTCTTAACGCCTTCATTCTTTCATTTTTGGGTTGTTTTTTCTTGTCTACTCAGGAGTTTTCTTTAAGTGGTATTGTTCCAATGGTACAAAAAACCAGTGGAAAGAATATGACCATCAGTGTAGTGCACAATGCACCTATATCCTTTCTATCGGTGATATGCATTATGGACATTTGTTTAGCGTGTGAATATACTTGAGTGTGTTTTAAATCTAGTATTGGGTGCAGTTGTCGAGGCTACCAGTAGAGGATGGGAAATTGACTTGAGAGCCCGTGGGTGAGCTCGAGAGGGACCAGTGGGACCCTAGTTATGAGGCATCTGCTACTAGGGAGGATACAAAATGTGCGAGGGAGATTTATTCCTATTTTATTTGTAGGCTTCCAGGAGTAAGGCTCATCCTAGGGGGGGAGGATTTAATGACCCTCCTAATGACATTTCTATTTTAGTTGTTTTGAGTTGTTGATAGTTGTTAGAGTTTTTTTGAGACTGTATTACTAGAGGTATTATGTCATTGATTACATGATCAGTTGTGAAACTCAATTGATGATACACTTTACCTTATGATGCGATGTTTACTTTTATGAGATGGCAATATTATGATGACATAGGATGTTATTTAATGTTTATGATAGTACTATGATGTGATTGATATTAGATGCTATGTTTTACGTGAGTTTGGTAAAGGAGACAGTTTAGCAGTACCCATCCGTGAGTGCCCTGCTATGTTGCTATTCTTCTTCATAGTGTGTCTTCTTTTATATATACATGTTGTTTCAATTGATCATGTAGTGTGATGCAAATTTCAAGTACAAGCATCGACTCAACCTACTTCGTCAAATCTGAGTGTGCCATGTCCCAATGGAATCGTTGAAGGGAGATATACTTGTCCTCTATCATGAGCCTTCATTTTGGAAAGAATGAGTATCATTTTGTTACTCTTATGTATTTTTATTGTTCATCATGTCATCTTATTCGTTGGTTGTCACGTCTTATTATGTTGTCATGTTTTGTTTAGATTATTTAATGATTTAAAGTAATGGTAATGTTATGATTAATAATTTATTAATTTTTGCAAAAATATTTTTAGAATATTGAGGAATTAAATGTGAAATATTAAACTATATTAATTGTGAAGGAATAATTAGTTGAATTGGATATGAATGCACAATTTTCACGTTTCCTAAAATTGCCAAAGTTTAACTTGCAGTTGTGATTTAAAGTTGCGAAATATCTTGTTTTTAACTGGATGTTTGAAAAGTTGAAACTGGCTGATTAAAATTGCATGCAATCTGAAAGTTTAGTGGGTGAATTGTATTTATTTCGGAATTTTTTTTTCAAAAAGGGAGGATGGTTATTTTCACAAGAAGAAGTTGCCTCTAGATTTTTGGGGAATTTGGTTGAAAATTTGGAAAATTGTAATCGAAAGGAGTTGTTCAAGTTGATTGTGATATCGTGATTGATAATCGTGCATTTGATTCCGTTGCTTGTTATAGATCAAAGGAGGATACCAGGTTTTTCTTCTTTTAAATTCAAGCTTGTTTTAAGAGAATCATTGAAAGTTCTTGCTATAAATTTTGTTTGAGATACATTGTGAAACCTTGTTTGAAACCTGCACAATAAAATAAACCAAAACCATTAGAGAATAGATAATCTAATAAAAGTAGAATCTCTAGATTGTATTGAAGATATAGAAAACATTACAATTTAAATTTAGATATATTGTTGATCATTTTTGATTCCTTAGATCTGAATTTTTCATCTATGTTGTTTGGCTAGTTTGATCTTGGCTCGGTCTCTAAGGAAGTTTCTTGTTTCGTAAAGAGTACAAAGTATGGTTGTTTAGATCCATCGTTATTCTCTCTCAAACAACTAAACCTGATCATGTTTGACTATTAACCGTCCCCAAATCGATAAATTTGTTTGTAATAATCTCGTGTCTATATTCTTCTTCTTCTTTGCTTAGTGTATGAATGACCTGTCACTGTTCTCTTTTGCATGTCGGATATACTATTAATATTGTAACATGCATGTGACCATGCTTTCATCCCTCTTGTTTTTCAAAATTTCTATTAGTTTGGTTCTTTGTAAAATATAGTATTTCTCCTTACCTCTGGTAATCCACAATCTGTTTGGAGCTGATACCCCTACCTTGGCCGCGTAGTGGGCATTCTTTACTGTGCAACAATCTTTCCTTTCTTAAGTGTAAAGATATGAGTACTATCGGCATATTTCCCCACAGGATAGCCTTGTTTTATTTCTTAAATAATATGTGCAAAGGATAATAATGTTTCCTTTAACTACGCCAAGTTTCATTGTTCCTACATGCAATTGAAGGCTTCCTTTATAATCATCGACTTCCTTGTGAATCGAGATTTTTAAAGAGAGAGTATACTGTCATTCATTCACTTGTAAAATTTCTATGTCTCCTTTCGCTGCTTGACATAGCGACAATATTTGTCCTTGGTAGGGTGTATAAATTTAAATAACCTCCCTATTTTTATTAGCACCTCTCTCAGATGCAGCGCTTAAACATAGAAGGCTGTAGAGGCTTAAATAATTCCTCCACTCACACACAAGAGTTATTCCATTCTCTCTCTATCGATATTCTATCCATGAGTATGCATGGCGTCGGTTGCTCAAAGCTTTTCTCATTCATTCTGTTTTGGATTTCTTTTGTAAACCCATCGGCTGCATAAGTTTTTGCCTCTCACATTTTATTGTTTGTCGTCATGCATGTATATTGCATGCTTTCCCTGAGTGCAGTTGTGACTAGGTAAATTAGTCCGTTGGAGTCGACTAGTATAGTGGTTAGTTACCATATTCATAGGAGATGAAAGTGCTGAGAATGATTGCATTTTTGAAAGTAAATTCGCTAAACACTTTAGTTTGTTAACTAATTCATTTAGAATGGATATAGGCGTAAGATTTACCATATATACATGTTTAGGTGAATCGGTGTTAGTGGTGTATGGTCAATTATTGATACTTATTACGATTTGTTCAAGAAATTTATCTTGTAATTCCTTGTCTTTTATGTTCATAGCATGGTGCCTTTACAGTTCTTAACCTGCCGTGGAAAGTAGATTGAGTAAAGAAGCTTATTGCTTTTAGCAAAAAATTTGGTTGATCTTCTAACCTTTCTAATTGGTCTGTGTCAAGCTGAGTTCTCTCTTAGTTGTAGCACTTGAACTTTGAAGTTTGTATTTTTTTATTCGCCAAGTATTGTGGTCAGCTGTCTTAACCCCCTCATTCTTTCGCTTGGACTTTGTAGATTTTCATATGGTTTCCGTCTAACGAATGTTCTTTGTTAAATTTTACCCTTCTTGCCTTGGTGTCGGCTGTGCATTAAATTTTGACTTTGCTTTTGTCCTTCTTACTATCGACGTGCATCGAGCATACGTGTGGTCTCACCTTTCACCGCACACATGCATTTATATTCTCGTGCATATATTCTATTTTTCTCATTCTTTGTAACTTATTGCGTTTGATGCCATGACTATCTTGGCCGATTGTGAAATGAGACAAGCTTACACGCCTTTGTTCTTTCATCCCATACATCCAGTTTCCCATTTTACTATGAAGTTTATTCTCTTTGATAGTGGTTCTTGACATTTAGTGTATCTTTATAATTACTTGATCTTTTGCATGCAACATGCATGCATTGACTATTGGCATACACCACAACTACTTGTGTGTAGTGGTATGAAGTATCCTCTAGTTCGCCCTATTAATAGACTTAACAATCAATCAATTCGAATTAGTAAGTTTCTGTTTAGAATTTGCATAAGCATGCTTATATTTATCTCTTTGGCATTAAAGAAGTTGTTGCCAATTGAGAACATGATCTTATTATTGAAACTTCTTATGACTATTTAGTAAGAGGAGAGAATTTATAGTAAGTACTTTCGTAAATATCTTGGTTTTTTTTATAATGTATTGTCCTCCGTGTATGTGAAAATAAATGGTGTTGACCTAAATAAAAATGAATATCTTTTTATTGTGTAATTCTTGATTACTCTTTAATTAATGATATAAAAGCATAGGTAAATTATGTATTATATATTAAAATCCCTCTTAAATTTATGAAATGGTTTATCATTATTTTAATTATAAATGCATTGATTTATTTTTTAAAATAAAGATGCATTGTTTATGAAGTGGTCTATCAATCTAAATACAAATGCAATGTTAAGATTAGATTGATGAGTTGTCTTAATTATTGCAATGAAAGTATTTTTTTGGCTATTAAGGTATGAATTCATAGTATCATCATATGTATGGATGTGAATTAAAATACCATCTTATATGGAAGAATTTATTATCCTCTCGTTCAACGAGCTTAATGTGTTAAGATAGACTTTTATGAATGGAGAATCTTGAATGGAACTTGTGAACTATGTTTAAATGTTATTTATGTTTTAGAGTCCATAATAGTGTCATGTATTGAAGTATGGTGTTTATTTTATCGACTTCCAGAGGCTTGGAATTGTCATTTTATTGAGGTAAAATATGGCTTGTTTATTACGGAGGTTCTTTGTCTTGATTTCAATGTCAAAACGTGAGCCATGCATGTTAAATGTTCTTGTGATGTTATTTTTGAAGATTTTGATCCCATGACATGGAAATGTGTTTGTTCGTGAAAGACTTTCCATGCATGTTTAATGGTTTTATCGAGTTGTATAAATGTCACAATTCCGATGATTTTGAGTTTTTGAAGAAATAAGTTCTCTCTTGCATGCATGTTGGCTTATTCGGCTTGTCAGCTTGAGAAGTTGTACTATAAGAGGAGTGGCTTCTATTAGGGATTAGACTCGGAAGTGGTTGCATGGGTAACCTATCGAAATTTGGTAATTAAGTGAAAATATTAATTAATGTACTCGGGGTTGGATGGTATTTATAACTAATTCAAATAATGTAATGCCTCACCTTACACCTTAGAGATTTTATAGACTAAGGGTAGGTTGAGAAGGCCTGGAATGGATAATTGAACACTTTGTCACTTTGAGAAGTGTTTCGATGCCACATAAATTCGTTTAGGGGCCAGATATCGTAAGAGGTTTCCAGGGTAACTCGGGTTGAGGGCTGGTATCCTAGGAAGGTTCTCCAAGGTAAACTATTACGTTTATGTGATGACACTCTTGTCCTTGTACACTCGATAGTTCTCTTGTGTTGAGTCACTTGTGAATGTGAGTTGCCTCTAGGTGTATGTCAGATTTCTTGTCATTGTGATGCCATGTATGTCGACCATGTATTGTGTACTTCTTGTTGTGTGTTTTGACTTGAGGACCTATTCTATCTCCTAGCACGGATGGTGGGATTTCGAGTTCCACACGGTTGGGAGGAATGTGCCACATCTTTCATTGGGTCCCATATAGGTTATATTGTTCATGACTTGCTTGTTCTTGGCAGGATTCTGGATACACATCGTTCACGGAGATGTTCGTCGGATGAGTTCGTGGACGTGGTCGTCAACTATTCTTGATCTTATTCTTTATTGTACATAGTCATGAGGTATTATTGTATTGTGCTTGTGTGGTATCGATATTTGTCACAATCTCGCTTATTGTAATCACACTTGTAATATTTTTTTGTGTAATGTAATGTATTCATGACTATTCACTTGATTTGATATATATTTAGTTCTTGATGTGTTATGTTGTTATTTACTTTAGTAGCATAGTTATGGGACCCAATAATGTTCATGTTAGGTTATTAATCACATGTTGTTATTAATGTTTTAAATTTTTTTTATTTGATTGTTTAGTGTTAGAAATGTGACGTTTCTAGGGTTCCATGTCAAGGCGTTACAATACACCCCTATATTCCCACCTAAAATACATAAAAAATCCAATACCACAATTTGAGACCACAACTTATTATATCTTACATAGTATTGTGAAAAAAAATCGATACCAATTCATAATATAACCCTATATTCCCACATAAAATACATAAAAAATCCAATCATACACAGTATTATCAACAAATAATTGAGACTAGAATTCGAGCACTAGATTAAATATTCTTCTCCATTGATTACTTCAAATAGATATTGCAATATAATAGAAGTCTCCTCATATATGTTTCTATAAATGCCTATGATGATGCTATCAAAATTTGGTCTTGGTTTCTCTTATATAAGAGAATCAACAACCTTTAGACCGTTACAAAATATGACATCTTTTCAAAATTCACGCCTCTTTGTATAAACAAAACTTTAGTTTTTCATAAAAAATAAAACAAAGAAATTAGATAACTAATGAATTCTGCAACACTTGTGACACCATACTCCACTAATCTTTGTAAGGCACCCATGATCACTAAAGATGTGTTCAAGGTCCTTTTTGCATATTAGTGTATCTGAACGTCTGATTCTTCCACTGTGACAACCCCAAGGCCTACTATTCGGGAGGACCCAAATACTTCTACTCCCACTCATACATTGTATAATCATGTGGCCATTTGTATTCTTGAATTTTCAATATATTTTCAAGGTGAATCTTCCATCGACCGTTTAATAACGCCCTGCCATCCATGATAAAATTAGAATATCCAACATCCAAGGCTTTTACTCCATCCATTATTGTGAATGGATATCTTATACCTGCACAAACACAAGAGAACAAACACATAATTAGCTCATCATGCAAGCTAGATCAAAATTCCCCATGAAATTAGTTTGAAATATGAAAATAAGAAATTAAATGAAGAACACAACAATGAAAGCTATCAAATCCTATTTTAATGAACAAACTCCCAATCCCATGGGGGAATTGGTGTCATTTTGATGTGGAAAATGGATTTTTACCAATTCCTTGATGTGATTTGATGATCTTTGGTGATGATTGTGCTTCCTTGATGAAATTTTCCAATAATCTAGCTAAATTGATTGAAAAATATGAAATGCTATGAAATTCAAATGCTAAATGCCTATAGTGATTGTGCTCTTAGTTGATGGATCCAAAATCAATAGAGGAATTCTCCATTTATAAAAGACAATGATGGAGGAAGAGGAAAAATGGATGAATGTGGGACAAAAGACCAACCAACAAGAGAAGGCTACTTGTCCACATGTGATTGGAGGAGGAATGAGAATATTTTGATGAATGCGCAAATAAATATGGTTAGGTGGAATTTGAAATTGGTGAAATGACAAGTTGGAGGGAGAGAGGAATGGAGTAAATGCCACTTGGCTCAAGGAAAAGGACATGTAAGAGGCCTTTAATGTCTTTTTGGATGTACTCATCCCTTTTGGAGGGATTTTTAAAATTGAGGAATATTCCCTCATTGATGCCAAGTTGAGAGAAAATAGAAGAATTTAATAAATCAAATAAAATGATTTATTGTTCAAGTTGAAAAATCTAAAGGATTTGATGGATTAGGATTAGGATTAATCAGGATTCGATTAATTTAGATAAAAATTAGTTGATTTGACAATTTGATTTAAATTTTAGGATTTAAATAAATCAAAGTGAGATGAATAATGGATTTAGATTTAGTTTGATTTATGAGATTAAATCAGATACAGATTAATTTATTTGATTTGAAGGACATGACTTTAGATATTAATTAAATAAATTGAATTATTTATTTAAAAGGAGGACTATAGGATTAACTAAAAAAGAAGATTTATTTAATTAATAGAAGTAAATGGCTTAATTAGATAAATTTGATTTATTTAATTAAGAGAGGAAATATGATGAATTTAATCGAATAACGATTATTCTATTAAATGATTAGCTGAGGAGATGATTTAGGATGAACTGGTGTTAGTAAGATTAGGATCAGGTGTATAGGATCAAATTGTATATTTTCATATGTACATTTTCCCCCTCTTTGAAGCAATGTACCTGTTGCGTTGGTTCAAAGAATAAACTGCCAAGATAAAAAAACAAAATTTTCTAATTTTTTCAGATGCCCCAACGGAAAGAAGTATACTGGTACACTACCCCCTCAAGAGATCGAGTGGAAAGTTCAATTTGAGGATCGATCTCACGAAAAAGAGGTTCAAGATGGATGGTTAGACTAACAAATCTATATGATGATGATGCAAATGAGATGTTTTTAAGATGCTTAGAGTAACAAATCTATATTATCTTAAACAACTTAAAATATTATGCAATGCATGTGAGATGGATGATGTTTTCTATATGATATGTAGTATGCTGACATTTTTTTGATGCAGGATGGATGCATTGGTGAAGATGATTAACTGCCATGGTACCTTGTTAGCATGAAAGAAGACATAAGAAAGAAGATCCAACAAGCCTACTTTATTAGAGATGATGATGATGATGATGTATTTCTTATCAGGAATTTGGATTTTAAAAGGTCTATTTACCTTATGTTTGATAATACACATAGGTACGATGCATCAAGGTATAAAGAAACATGATGGCGTTGTACCCAGTGTGATGGAATTTGACTCGACAATCAGATAGGAGTACTCCTATTCACACCTAACATACATAAACCTTACTAAGATGTACTTCAAATGTTTCAAACATCTCAGACAAAAACATGGAAAGGTAAAACCTAACAATGTAATAGTCAACAAGGTGTTCAAAACGCCTTCCATACACACCTAATAAAGCAAGTATTCACCAAGGTTATATTACAAGAATATCCCACAAACATAGCAGATAAAAAGATAATGATTGTTGCCCCATTCCTTTCTCTCTAAATATTTTTCTTTAGACATCATTGAGAGGTCATTGAAATGAGCACAATCAGATAAATCAAAAGCATAGATCAAGTAAACAAACAAGCTCATGTTCTTCATACCGCTTAGCCAAGACTAAACTATGGTGATACCTAATGTTGATTTCCATTGTAGGAAGGATGCATCCTAGGACATGATATTATCATATGATGTTGGGATTTGATTTGGATGATAAGCTATTGATACCTAGAGTTGGCCAACTTGTTTAGTTACTGACCTAGACTTGAGACTTTGACGATTGAACTTTCTTTTCTTAAACCTTCTAGACTTGTTTCCAAATTTTTTACCAAAGGTTGAGGTCGACGATTGATTTATTATGAGTGAATGTTTATTTTGGGTGAAAGTGAGATGAAGATGGATGGATTTTTTCAAATATTTGGATGTTTTTGGTGTTTTTTGAAATGTTTTGAGGTTGTTTTTGGGATTTTTGAGATGTTTTACAAATGTTTTGATTTTTGCACATCACAATAGAATACCTTTTGAATCCATATGATGAAGGGTTTATGCCAATACATGGTCAATGTGAGAATTGGATATCATGCATATAGGCATGGATGGTGTTGTGTGTTTAGGAACAAGAGATGGATTGGTTGACAACTTGGAACCTTTGACTCTCCAAACTTTGGAAGATGAGCAATGATGGATGGATACGAAAGTGTGCATAGAATTAGGACCAACAACTTGATATACTTTGTACGTTGTTTGAGAAGCCTTCTTTTTCCTTTGTGGACATCTTTGATGGATACTTTTCCCTTTTTTATTTTGCTTCATAGTTTCTTTGATTAATGGAGTTTGATAGGGATAATCATTCTTTGTATTCTTTGGTATCCACTTCTATTTGATTTGTCCTTCATGCTTCACTAATTTTTTTTCTTTGATGATTTTTTTCATGCTTTGATCCAAATATGTCTTTTGATGTTGGTCCCAATTCGTGGATGGGGTGATGGTTGGATGAAGATTTGTGACATGGCGGGTTGTAGTATTGGCATTGGTTTCATCATAAGGATCCTTCATGCTCCCTATGTTGACATTTTCTTGAGACAAAGTTGCCCCCAATACTGAATAACCAAGACCTTGATGCTTAGGATTGCCAATAATCTGGACCGGTTCTAGGATACCTTGTTCATGTAGGCCTAATCCTCTACCTTGATAATTCATTTGTTGAAACATTTTATTTGCAATAGGATATGATTTATCTTGGAATCAGGGTGCTAATCCTTCTCTGGTATGTCGTGGATCTTCAAAGGTGATAGATTCTTCATTGATAAGATAATTTTCCCTTAAAAAGGTGAGTGATCCAATTTTATAAGTGATATGACCCTTCATAAGTGGGATAACTTCCTGATTGACATCTTTGGCTTGATCTTGTGAAGTACCATATTTTAATGCTTCTCCTAGAGGCGTTGATGATTCAGTGTCCACATAAAAGTCTCCCTCATGATTCATTTTTGATATGCCTTCACAGGATGTTTATGATTCACAACTTTTGCAGAAGCCTTCTTCATGACCCATTCTGATGTCTCTAGAACTATATCTTGATCCTTTGTATAAATGTTAAGAGTACGAGACTCTTGTTCCTTGGTAATGATATCAAGAGTATGAGACTCTTTTTTCGAATGAAGATCATCTACATCTCCATCCAAAGAAAGAATCTCAGGTTTGATGAAGTGATATGTGCTATATGGATATGATCATCATTTGTGACATTTTGTATAGATAGGAGAGTGTCCATTAGATCATTGTAGTATCTTAAAGATATGAATTCTTGATCTTGATTAATTTTAGAATTAATTTTGACATGATTTGGATCATGTTCTTGACATGGGACAGTTTCAAAGGATGGATTGCTTATAAATGGTTCTTGGATATCTTCATTAGGCATGGGAAGTGGCTCAATATCCTCTTGATCTTTGAGTGTACTTGGATCAAATGTTGAGTTGAAGATTTCTTCAATATCTGCAACCATGAGGTTGAAGGATGTCAATATGTCTTGGAAAGGACCATTGCTAGACTTTGGTAAAAAATGTTGATCATGCTTTGGGGTAAAATCTTGAGATATGTCCTCTAACTCATTAGGTGATGTAGAGACACTTTCAACATGATCATTAGTGGAAGGATCACCAATTATAGGATCAAATAATGTTAACACTCCTTTGAATAGATCAATGTTGGATATTGTTGAGGGGTATTTATCATGATCAAAAAGTGACTCTTGATGTATGTTGAGTTGATCTTCAGATGAGGTAGAAACATCTTCTAGGTGCTCATTGATAAATAGATCTTGATCATCATTTTCAACAATTGTGGAGGAGAGATTGTCACTTCCATCACTAGTGGTTGAATCCTGATCATTGTCCCCAATAGTTATTATTTTTTTATCAATAAGGTCTTGGACAAATTTTTAAGTTGAATACAATTTGATGTTGTGTGTCCCTTTATTTTGTGAAAATCACAAAGGTGCTTCTCGTTATAATCTGGTGGTTTAACTTGGGGCTCTTGATAATTCTCATAAACGAGGATTTTAATGATATTTTCTTGTATCAAATATTGCATGACCGATTCGATTGGTTCCCCAAGTGGTGTGTATTTTTGTTTGTTACCTTGTGAGATTTGTTCCTTAAATTGACCTTGTGGCGATTGATTTTGGAGATGTGGTGACTGATCTTGGAGATGTGGTGATTGATCTTCGAGATGTGGAGGTTGGGTTTGTTGTTGATATTGTTGATCTTGATATCCAAATTCTTGACATTGGAAATATTGTTCTTGATGTGGTTGGGGACACAACCCAATGCTTTGATGACATGGTTCAGCCAATGGAAGAGTGTATTTATTTTGGGGTGGAGATGTCTCTTGGCACAATGGATCAACTATTTTGGTAAGTGTAGCAATTTGATATCACAAAATTTGATCTTGATTTTGATCTTGACACCCTTGGTATAGTTGATTTGGTTTTTGTTCAAGCAGATTTGGAATGCATCCTTGTGGTGTTTGTATGGGATCATGTACAAATTGATCTTGGATAATGTTTTTATTTGGGATAAGGTTTAGATTTGGCATTATAGGTTGAAATTGAACATTGTTGTGGTTGGGAATCATGTTGCCTTGATTTAGGTAACTTTGATTTTGCATGGTGTTACCTTGACTTGGATCAACACATGGAGTTGTTAACATATTGTTTGGACTTTGAACAACATTTGTATTATTTGCAAACATATCTATCCCAAATTTTACCAAGTGTGGATTTGAAATGTTCATGTTTGGTAAACTTGTACCTGGTATATTCATATTTGGCATGTATGGATTTGGTGGGATAATGTTATTTTGTTGAAGACTCATGCATTGATTGTTTGGTTGATAGATTTGTAGGTTTGGAATTTGATTTAAATCTACCATAGGGAAAGGTGTTCCAAAATTTAGATTGGGCATACTCACATTTGTTGTACCATTGAGTTTTGTAAGAGATAATGATGCCATGTATGGATTGCATAAATGTGAGTTTTGATAATCAATCAACGTTGTAAGACTTTGATAGTTTGGTTGATTTAGACCACTCATGATGTATAAATCAAGTTTATATTCCATGTTTTTCTTGTGTTGAGGTCTAGTTTGGACCGTAAAATAAGGACCAATTTTCGGGAATGTGGGAGGTAAACCTCTAACTCCTTAGATTGATCTAAACTTTAGGCACAAAAAACTAAAACCTAGGATGATAAGGATCAAAGGGTGATGATGAGGTAAATGAAAGATGGATGATGTGAATGATTGAACCCTTAAGAAATCTTGAAGGGGATATTAGACTTTAGGACTTTTGGATTTTTTTATTTTTGAATTTGATTTGGTTTGATTTGATTTTGGATTTGATTTGGATTTTGGATTTGGATTTGGATTTGGATAATGAACAAATAGACCCCAAGATGTTGGATATTATCTATGGGGTAAAATTGCTCATAAGATGATGATTTGACTAAGTGTATAGATAAGGATTCATCTACACACACCTAGCCAAACAAGATGACTTTGATGCTAATTTGAAGGATTTTACCCAAAGTATAGTATGAATGATTTTTCCAATGGTTCAAAAATTATTTGTGAGATGGACATGATAAATGTTTGGATGGATGAAGTGTTTGATTTTGATCCTAAATGAACCTAAGAAGGACTTATTTACTATACCAAGATATTGAAGAACATGATTTTCCCTAAGAGTATTTCAAACCAAAAGACCAATGTTTGCATGGAAAACCATATGACCAAAAGATACCAAGCACACGTGTGGAGTTAAATTGTTATTAAATTTTCTTAATGAGTTATTTTTACCACAAACACTCTCTTGATTAGCTTTTCAAACTAAATATCTAATGTCCCAATTTATTTTCATCCCACAAAGCCCATTATGTGGAAATCAAGAAAACCAAGGCAATATTTCTCTAATGTTGATTTTAGTGAGAGAAAATTAGGATGTAAATCCAAATACTTAGAAGCCTCTAAAGATAAAATCCCTAGGGCAAGCAATAGCACTTAGATTTTGTCAAAGGTATTTGCTTCCTCTAAAGGGTTTGAAATTTCATGATCATGTTGAATGTTTGTTTTTCTAATGTTTAGGATCCAAAAAAAGTGTTTTCAGTTCCAAAAATATGCACAACCCTATGGATAAATGAAGAGACAATATTTTTTGAGTTCCCACTTAGATTTCTCCAGCTATGCCTACTCTTAGCAGATGATTAAATGTTTGACCACACAGGCTCCCCCTTATAGTGCACTCACTTCTCGGGTCAGCCAAGAATTAGTACCCATGAAACTCCCATGGCATACTTCTCATCTCTACTAAGAGCCATAAAAATGTGGGACGTCTTTAGAACGAACGTTCTTTCATCAAAAAATAGATAGGGATTTTGGATTTTACACTATTTTGGCTCTTAATCAGGGCATCCATTTAGAAGGCCACACGAGAGGCAAGATTAACTCATACAAAGAGTATCACCTACTTGTATATAGGAGATCCTGTAATGATGATATTTCCTCACCATTCAAATTTTTATACTATTGGTAAATGGTCAGCGCTCCCCTCGAGATTTGTGATATGGACTAATCACCTCCCGTGGATCCGTTAACTCTAGTAGTTGTATCGGGCATTAACAGGTCAATCTTTTGGTGCAATGAAAATTGTGGGCCAACAAGTGGTATCAGATCCAAAGGTGTCGGGTTTGAATCCCCTCGGGTAACACTAAGGGGGAGTTTTTGGCAAATAGTCAACGCTCCCCTCGAGATTCGTGACATGGACTAACCGACTCCCATGGATCCATTAACTCTGGAAGTTGTATCAAGCATTAACAGGTCAATCTTTTGGTGCAACGACAACTGTGAGACAAAATATACTGGTTGGGAGTAGCTTGGTGTTTAGCTCATTATCGGTTTGATTCATTCCCTTAGGGTGAATACTTTTTCCCACCAAGGTAGGCTCTCTAAAGGTGAACAATGGTGAAGAAGTTTTTTTGTAGTTTGACCACCTAATGCTTTTAGGTGGGAGCACCCACAATACCTTTTCTTCGTACTCACAAGATTTGTTTATTTGAAAATGTCCAAATTGAAGTGTGGAGGCAATCACTTATATAACTCAATATCACAAAAAATAATTTGTATTCTCAAGATCGTCGTGAGGTGTGAGATAATCGCATACGTATTTTTAAATGATATTACTTTGGATAAGAGATTACAAAACATAAAAGGCACATGTTTATTTTAACCTTTAGAGCAAGAACGAGTTCTTTTTAAACACCAAGATTGAAATGTGAATTTTTTTTTGTTCAATTGTTAAGCCCAAAACAAAATGTAGTAAGTTGCCTAAGGTTCTTTTTAATCCCTTTGATTGTTATTTTTAGCCCAAATAAAATTTATTGAGTCCTAAAAATTGAAGATAACAAAGTCTTAAGAATGATATTATAATTGCTCTCAAAGTGTTTAAAAACACTTGTTACAATCATGTGATAATGATTTTTCTTTCTTTTCCATGCTTTGTGATCCTTTAAAACCTATAATACAAGCTCCAAATGTTAGATTAAATCAAGAAACAAGAAGATATGAGGGTTAGATAAATGATTAAGCATAAAAACCCTAAAATTTAGACCAAGTTTCATTGTGATTTGATATTAGGTAAAAATTTGAAAATTTTAACTCTATCAAAGTTGATAAACACCTACACCATTGGATAGCTTATGAAATTATACCCCATTTAAAAAAAAAAGATCCGAAAAAGACCAAAATATGACCATTTTAAGTTTGAGTGAAAAAGCAAGAAAGTAAAGGTAGCGCCATTTGCAAATGCAACATTGTTTGGGTCCAAATAGGGAGGATTCAAGCGACACTTTGGTGAAACTAGTGACACTGTTTGGAAAAAAAAAGACCGCAAATGTGTTGCAATTTCCTCAAGCGACGTTGTTTGACCTCCAGTGGTGTTGTTTGACCTGGGAAGACAAAAAAACAAAAAAACAACAAAATTTGACCAAAAAATGTGTTAATTTCTTCAAATCCACCCTCCTTCTAGCGACAAAATGTGAATGGATATCTTAGACCTGCATAAACACAAAATAAAAAACATATAATTAGCTCATCATGCAAGTTAGATCAAGATTCCCCATGAAATTAGTTTGAAACATGAAAATAAGAAATGAAATGAAGAACACAATGATAGCTATCAAATCCTATTTTAATGAACAAACTCTCAATCCCATGAGGGAATTGGTGCCATTTTGACGTGGAAAATGGCCCTTTCCCAATTCCTTGATGTGATTTGATGATCTTTGCTGATGATTTCCCTTCTTTGATGAAATTTTCCAATAACCTAGCTAAATTGATTATAAAACATGAAATGCTATGAAATTCAAATGCTAAATGCCTATAGTGATTGTGCTCTTAGTTGATGGATCCAAAATCAATAGAGGAATTCTTCATTTATAAAAGAGAATGATGGAGGAAGAGGCAAAATGGATGAATGTGGGACAAAAGACCAACCAATGAGAGAAGGCTACTTTTCCACATGTGATTGGAGAAGGAATGAGCACATTTTGATGAATGTGCAAATAAATATGGCTAGGTGGAATTTGAAATTTGTGAAATAACAAGTTGGAGGGAGAGAGGAATGGAGTAAATGCCACTTGGCTCAAGGAAAAGGACATGTAAGAGGCCTTTAATGCCTTGTTGAATGTCCTCATCCCTTTTGGAGGGATTTTTAAAATTGAGGAATATTCCATCATTGATGCTAAGTTGAGAGAAAATAGAAGAATTTAATAAATCAAATAAAATGATTTATTGTGTAAGTTGAAAAATCTAAAGGATTTGATGGATTAGGATTAGGATTAATTAGGATTTGATTAATTTAGATAGAAATTAGTTGATTTGACAATTTGGTTTAGATTTTAGGATTTAAATAAATCAAAGCGAGATGAATAATGGATTTAGATTTAGTTTGATTTATTAGAGTAAATCAGATAAAGATTAATTTATTTGATTTAAAGGAGATGACTTTAGAGATTAATTAAATAAAGCGAATTATTTAATTAAAAGGAGGACTATAGGATTAACTAAACGAAATGATTTATTTAATTAATAGAAGCGAATGACTTAATTAGATAAATTTGATTTATTTAATTAAGAGAGGAAATATGATGAATTTAATCAAATAACAATTATTCTCTTAAATGATTAGCCGAGGAGATGATTCAGGACGAACTGGTGTTAGTAAGATCAAGATCAGGTGTATAGGATCAAACTGTATATTTTTTGTGTCTAAAATTATTAATTTGAACCTTCCAAGACTCAACTCAACATCCTTTTGTATGTGAGTGATGCAATGTGGAAAAATCTGGCCAAATTCACTCTTCCATTCATTGAGGTCCTTCAATTAGTCATCATCTTTCAATATTTTTGGAAAAAACCACTGCTTCAGAGTATGAAATGAATCTATTCTTGTTTTGATCTTTTATTCCTCTCCTTGTATATATTGGAATTCATCTATAACTATTTTGGCCATTTTCTTTGTAGGTTTTAATGATTCAGGAGCCTCAGTACTCCTCTATAAGACTCTACACAAGGTTACCAATGTGTGGTGTATGGGTTGCCAGTTCTTAAAAAGAGGATCTAGTATGGGTACATGTGTTTTCATCGTATCAATTGCATATGTCAGTGAGCTGTAGCAATCATACACACTTTCCAACTTATCCACAATTAGCTTTATCCTATGCTTGAGGACCTTCTCTAAAACATTACAGATTTTCTTTTGCACTCCTTCCTTACCCTCATTGTTGGATTTATTTAACTCTCAATCTCCTATCTAAGAATATCCACTTTTTTAGTAGAAACACTTTCTATAACAACTAGTGGAGCAGGAGAAGGCTAGTATAACATTATTTCCTTATTCTATGAGGGGCCTTCTCCTTTCAATAGTTCCTTCAACTTCACATTTTCCATGAATAATTTATTGACTTCATTTAAATAAATTTGTTCCTTTTTGTACTCTCCCAATCTAACTTCCATCTCCTTAACTGGAGCTCAAGTGAAAATAGCTGAATGCATTGTCATGGTTGCAAATTCTAGAGGAGATGTATCCTTTAATGTTTTCACCATAGTTTTCCCTTTCATTTCCTACACTACATCTAGTAACCTTGGTTTTTGTGTACTCTTTTATTTGGCCTAGAATGCTAAGGTTTCAATCTCAGGGTTATACCATGTGCCACTTACCCCTTTATCTGAGTCAAACTCAACAATCAATATTAGGTCTTCTTGTGTTCTCACTTGATCAAGTAAAAACATTTTCTTTAATTCAATACCAACAACAATAAGTATATTATTTTTTAAAATTACCTCTTTATCCTCTTGTGGGCTAACATCAATATTATCAATCCTAAATTCATTAAAATTTTGGGCTACCATATGGTCATGCTAGGATTCCTCAGCTCCCATCTTATTTTTTTTAACCCTCGCTTCAAACTCTCTCATTTTCATCTTAATCCAAAATTCTTTAAATTCAAGGGTTTTGATAAATTCATCATGTTAATGCAATGATTAAATTCTTCTTTCTGTAACTGTCGATCCTCATGAGTAAACAATATCTATTAATTTCCATATCGTTTACGTGAGGAGGGAGTAGATATTTATAACAAAGTGGGAGACACGTCCCATGAGCGAATGTGTCTCAAAGCGGAGACATGTTGGCTCAAGGGGCATATCTCTCCATTTAATTAATACTTGTTTCAAACGTCGATCAAAGTCCTTTATTTGACTGATGCTACCTATTATCAACACTCCCTCTTAGTGAGGAGAATAAACTTCAAACAAGTATAAAGTGATGTCACCTAACTCGTGATATCAGAAGATATGGTATGCTTCTCAAAGTGTCAAGTCACATGACATTCTTCATAACACATCTTTATTATGCAATACTCCCTCTTAGCTAGGGAAGATAACTTCCAACAAGTAAACGTGATATCACCTAACTCATGATATCAGAAGATATGGTATGCTTCTGAAGGTGTCAAGTCACATGAAATTCTCCATAATACATCTTCATTATTCAACACTCCCTCTTTAACTAGAGAGAGATTACTATCAGTTTATAACTATCCAAAGAAATACTAAGGCTAGAATCATACAAGGTTTAATATCTTAGGTTATAGCATGAATGCATAAGAATTTATGAACAATATTAAAACATGAATAAATAAATCAATTTATAAGAGAAATATATCAAAAGATGAGAATGGAGGGATAAGGAAGCTTATCTTTAATAAATTCTGATATAATTCTTTCTTCCATCTTTTACTCCTCTCGAGAGTGCTAAAATTAGCACAACAAAAAACAATCTGAACAACTACAAATTTCTTGAATGCATTATGCAGTTTAGCATGAAAAACCTACCCTCTCCAAGAGTCAAGGCTCTATCACAGTTCATGCATTAGAGAATGATATCGATGTGACCAACTTATCACCATCGAAATTTTAGTTCTCTTTTTATTTCAGAGTCACACTCAGAAATCTTCACAACTAGCATGAAAAAAATGACTTGCAAATAATAATTTGAATTTTCAAGGGATCTTATGTCAGTGAACACATTTCAAGAAAAAAAATGATCTCTCTTTACTAATCACACATGATCCAAATAAATGATATAACAAAAATTCAGCCTAGAAAGGTGATTTCAGAAAAAACAAAGAATACTTATCATTTTAAATATTCTGATGGATGCAATTAATGGACACAATATTATATGTTGCTCTTGCACTTAGATCAGTCCACAACCTTCATGGCTTGAACACAGGCCCCCTGGCAAGGTTAAATTTGAACATGGTCTTTGACCGTTCAAATTTATAATGCACTCCATTTTCAGCTGCAATCCACCAGATTATGAAACAGACGCAACAAGCTTACTAGCAACACCCAAAGAGTTAGAGATGGATAAGATCATCACTCATAAAATTTATCAGATCTGTACAATTTAGCAGACTGAGTTTCACATAGAAATATGAACAACAAAAAAACAAATACTTATCTTGATGAAGTCAGACTCTCCTTTTAGGTCTGCACTTTTCCTGATATAGGACTTCTCAATTTACTCCGCCCTTAGCAATGGCATCGCCTCTAATTATAACAACAAGAACTATCAGAATGAACACATCTGATCTTATCACACTACAAGGCACTACCCCTCTACTATCTTAATGACAACACTTTCAATCCTCTTCACACTGCCATACAACCTTTGTTTAAAGCTTGTCTTGCTTGAACTTTATAGAAATCAACTCAAATATTCCCAGATGACTAGATACCACAGTAATATAACCTTAACTCCATGCCCAGCCACTGATATCTCAGATTTCAATCAGCATTTAGATAATATGTTGCTAGTCAACCAAGGTGATGAAAGCCTTCAACTCATATATGTGTCTATACTTCTGTTATGAGTATTTGATGGCAACTTATCCATCCATTTGATGATCTTCAGGTTGGCACTAAAGACTCCTCAATGTTTCTGTCTCTTGAATTGGAATCAAAGCACATAGAGAATCGAATAGATCATCCTGCTAGCTGGAATCACAGAGAACCGAATGAATTTCACACCCGATCTCCTTACTTAATCCGGAACACAAAAAGAAATGAATGAGAAGGAATTGGTTGGCAACAGGGAATTACATCCTTGAAAGATTATGCCCCAGGAACTCAAATTATAGTAATCTTCCTACATACAAATCCTGATCCTCCACACTTAAATGGTTCTACACGGACATGGAGGAAGCATCACAAGTGAATCTTTGTTTAGATTCTTCAATTTTACCGCACCTCATGACTTTACTGCACCCCATGAATGACCAACCCTACTGTGGTGGAGAAGATAGTCTCCTAATTTGCTCTGCTCGAGCCAGGAGAACACATGATGGAGCTCCATCACCCTTACAGTGGTGTCGTCACCTGATACATGAAGAAGGCAATAACAGTGGAGCCCAAGACATTTCCAAGAATCTAGAATCTTCAGGTCGCAACACCACTCATAGTTCTGACAAGAGGGATCGATACGGTGAGGACGCGATCTATGGAAATCCGCAATAGAAGTAATTCCAATATTGGAAGGCATTAAGCAGAGTCATTATGAGTAACTTCAAATGGAAGAATAAGTCTTCATAATTTTTTCGGCCTCTTCAGGATATTCCTCAATGCTATCACAATGATATTATGGCACTAGCAACTTATGAGTAATACGACCCCGATTGTGATGATGTCGTCTTTGCCCCAGTATTGTTATCTTGAGCAGGTGTGGCAACAAGAACAAACGTCTCTTTCCTTTCCACTGTGATCACAATTATACTTGCTTTATAATTGATGACCAACTGTAATGAACATAGAAACAACTTCTGCACTGAGTCCCACCCAATAATATGGAAGAAGACAATTAGGGGTTATCATCCGACATAAATAGAGGTGGTAACTGCAACAATACATAATCTATGTATATGCCTGACTCCAAGTGTATTCATCAGCCATGAATATTGATGTCTTTTTTATTTCAAGAGAGAGTATTTAAATTTAATTGGATCTTCCTAACATGGCTCTGATACCATGTTAATGCAATGATTAAATTCTTCTTTCTGTAACTGTTGATCCTCATGAGTAAACAATATCTATTAATTTCCATATCGTTTACGTGAGGAGGGAGTAGGTATTTATATCAAAGTGGGAGACACATCCCATGAGTGGATGTGTCTCCTCAAAGTGGAGACATGTCAGCTCAAGGGGCATGTCTCTCCATTTAATTAATACTTGTTTCAAACATCGATCAAAGTCCTTTATTTGACCGATGCTACCTATTATCAACACATCATCTTCCAAGAACTTGAGAGTTGCAATTACCCTCTCATCCTCATGCATTTCTCTTTCTCCTTGTACCTAAATATCGACTCTAGCTTCAAACCCATGGTCTTTAGTTTATGGCATAGGTTGGTCCACTTCGACATCATCCTTGAAATGTTTTAACACATTAAACGATTCTTCTGTATCTCCAACCTCCTCACTTAATTCATAGGAAACAAGTGGGTCTATCTCTTGTGTCTTTTATTTTTTAGAAGGTAGTTGTTTAGGAGGTGATCTTGGAGAAGCATGACATACTAAAACAATATCCGGATTTGGTTCTATAATTACAATATCACTCGTCCTTTTGGGATAATTTGGTAGGTATCCCCATCCCCATCTTCGTTGCAAACATATAATTCATGAAACTTATCAATCATTTCAATACTCTTGAGAGGATATTCTTCCTCTATGAAATACCCCAAGAAACAACTTTGCTTCATCTTTCTTTCTTCCTCAAGTCTTTTCATAATTTCCCATTTTCTCCTCTTATCATATACCTTTTAAGGATTGAAACAATTTATGATTAGATTTTCTTCATAATAAATTTGGTGAGTAACCTTAGCCTTGGTAAGGATGGTGTGTCTTAAAAAATTCATGTGACCCTTAGGGTCAAAAGATCTTTCATTTCCAGACTCTAAAGAGTACATTGTTTTTAGATAATTTTGCAACTCTTCAAGTGTATCAGGTCCCACTAATAGTTCTCCAAATGTTTTCAAATTGGGTAGAAATGTACCATTCCTTTGTTTATGCATGACATCCTTTTCCATCCATATAATCTACCACATGAACTCTAAAAAGGCTAATTGAAGGGGGACAAAATTTGGTAGTATATGTGGGGCCCGTGGGAATCCATAATCCTGATTGTTGTGATATTAGGTAGAAAAAACCAATCACCAAAGTTGTGAGTATGGCCTTGCTCAAGTTTCAAAGCCAAAGGTCATAACAGTTATAACACAAGTGTGTGTATTCTTGGAGGTGGGTGTCCAAGAACTCTCATAATTTTGTACACAAAGTCATCATAGAATATCACATAATTTGAATTTTTACATTTATTGTCCAATCTATAACACCATTGTTGCACTAGAAAAAAACTCCCCTGTTGGTCAATCTTACCCAGACACATCCTTTTGCTCCATCTATCTTTATTCTAATATAATATCAGGTGGCACAATAAATAATATTGCTTAAATGTTATGCGAGCTCTATTTTCCCTGACTTGCAGAAATCCTTCATGCAATGCTTTCTAAAGATATGATGCAAAATCATATTCAATATTTGTCTCAGAGTTTTGGATCCTCATAGCCATCATCATTAAACTAACTGAAATTCACTCTTGTGCATCTATCCCAAGTAATTGACAAAGAGAAAAGTAGGTTTTCTTGAAATAGAATTGGAAATATGTGACAAAAAATGGTTTAGTAGAAGAAGGTAATATAGGAATTACCCTGTTGTTCACACACCTTTTCATGTAAATGGGGAGTTCATCACTTATAGTTCTCCTTAATCTAATATATTCTTCTTTACTTATTTGCAAATAAATTTTAGTCAGGGCTTGTTTGTTTAGGTGAAAACATTCAATGATGACTGCTTCAGTCAACACAACTAATGGTGAACCATCTGGAAATCTCACAGACCTAGTAGCAAGATGATAACTCTGATGAAATATACATCTTTAAAATTTTTTGGGACAATTAACTTGGCTAAATATAATGCCCATGGATTTGACACCGGAATCTTGTCCTCCCTTTTGTCAAAAAAGTACCAAAACAATTCCCTCCCAGAGATAGGGATAAGGGCATCTCTACAACCGTTACCCACATCTTTAAAATATTTCTTAAATATTTTATCATTTGATTCAGCAAGTATATCCAAGGTAGAATATTGTAAGGACCTCTTTTTAACCTTAGATTCTTCCTTTTTAGTTTTAGGTTCTTTCTTCTTGGGTTGCATGATGTTTAACTATATTACTTCTCCTATACTTCTAAAATGTAGAGCTCCAAACAATCTTGTACTCATAAAAATTATTTCACAATGAGTTATGTGCACTTACTCGGTTTACGATGGTTGAAAATCTTAACCTCCTCGAACTCCCAACTCCCTGCACGATAATTTTTGCAAATGAGTGCAAAGATAATGTCGAGTTCTTGGTTTAATGGCTTCTAAGCTCAGTCATGCCAACATTAATATCAACCTTACACCAAATATTTTTCTCATAGTTCAAGTTTGAACATGCACCATTGATTTTACAAGATCAAAGGGTTGATGTGATTCGTGCATTTAATACTACATTATTGCCACCACTTTCTATAACTGCCACAAGATAGAGGGGTATACACTTCTATACCACATGCTTCTTTGCATTTCACCATGGGGTAGCAGGATCCTTACCTCTGTACTGCAAGGTTGACTTGTTTAATCCATAGTATTGCAGTTTACATTAACATTCACATATTCCTTATCACCATACCGCATGTTTCGTCACATCCTTCTGTGGTATAGCAGTTCATACCACCCTACCACATGCCTTTATGATCTTCCTCGCGGGATGGTAGGTTACCCCACTATACCACACCCTTCATTTTTCCTTCTCACGATATGGCAGTTTATGATGTATTTAAATAATCTCATACCTCCAAACCATGTCCTCATCATAATAACTTCGCAGTATGGTGGTAAATATATTTATGTTGTCAGTTACACACCGCTATCCCACCAAGGGTTAAAATTATTGCTGAGGGATTGTGGTAATAGACTATTAAGGGATTTGGAATGTTTTTAGCTAGACATATTTTTGTTTAAGTATATATGATGAATATTTGGCTTTGTATAGGTCTTTCAATGTCGGTCAAACCTAAAAAATTTATATGTTTGTTATAGTGGGGAGGCTCAGTGAAAAATAAAAAGGAATAAAACGGTCAAGGTTCGGGTCATGGAGCTCAAAGTTAATTGTGATGATGGAACTAGACAATATTTTAAGGTTCTAACACACCTTATGATGAACTAGACTATGTTCTTCCTTCATCCCTCTTGTGTTATGTTTTTATGAGTTCTTTTCTTGTGAATATATCCCTAAGGAAAATTTGTCTGATACCTATAATTGTAAACATCTTCTTGGTTTTTTATTGCAAATTATTTTTAATCTATAAATTGAATTCTATTTTTATAAGTTTCCATTTATAGTTATCATTGGATTGGAAAGTCAATAGTTATCAACTTATGAACTCAATAAAGTTTTACTAATTCAAGTTGCTAATTTGTACATATTGTTTATTTGGAATTCAAGAAATGAAGACAAGGACTGTAAGGCACAAATTAGGTGATAGTGATCATAATGTTGAGATTACAATGACAAAATATAAGCATGTGCATAGTGAAAAAGTGGCCAAGAATAATCAATATTTATTGAGCCTTGGTTTGACAAGTGAGCAAGTTGTAAATCTGCCAAGTAGTATATTATTTGTTTAATAGTGTTTAATGAGATTTTATAGGCATGATATTTATTTATATAAGACATAATATGATTTTTTTTCTATTTTATAGGCAACAAAAAGAGTGAAAAGAAAATGTGGAGAAAAAACAAAAGGAAAGAAAAGATACAATGCCGCCATCTCGTAGAAGCTGAAAATTTTGTGATTCAACAAATGCAGTTGGTGAAAACAATAGTTGTGATGATGTGCAACCTGGTATAGCACATGGCGATGTGCAACCTAATATAATACATGGTGATGTGCAACATGATATAGCACATGGTAATGTGCAATGTTGTGATGATCTCTTAGAACTAAGTCTAAGAGAGATTATTGAAAAATATTAATGCAAAGGAACAACAGGTCGGGAGATGCTTTATTCAACATTAAAGGATGTGTTTGATGAGAAACTGGTATTAATCTACCTACTCATGCCACACCTGATGTGGCTAAGGAGCATGAAGTTTTGGTTAATGAAATTCATGAAGAGAGAACACTTGTATCTGTTATGCCTCAGAGTGCACCTGTTGCATCTAGAACTTTTGATGAAACTAGTGGATCAACCAAAAATATCAGTAGTGGTAATTTAATAGAAGATGTGGATGCTTTTTTCAAAAGATAAAGATTGATTCAAGATTTGCATAGATCTACAAAGAGGAATGAAAAAGAAAGAAAATTAGAAGGAAATAAGCCATTCTTGTTTGAGGTATCGAGAGATGGTGAGCCCATTGGGCCAAAGGCTACAAATTGGTCCACTGAGTTGGGTGTAAGATGTAGGGCCCATTTGGATATTTGCAAATCAAGTTTTGCAGAGCAAGATCCACGAGATATGGAAAATGTTATACAAAAAATGGAAAATGCTTTTAAGACTACTGGTGGACAAATCTCTAGAAAATATTACAAGAAAAGGATGAGAATTTTGATGAACAATTACAGATACAGTTGCATAAAAATAATCATGGAGGGAAAAGAGAGGTTAGACTCCACTCTATCTCCCAAAGAGTGGGAGGAGTTGAGAGAAAGTATGCATTTCGAAGAATATTTGGAAAAGAGTAATAGAGGCAAGAGATAAAGAGATAATGTGAGGGTTGGATATACATTTGGTCGAGGTGAGTTGCACGAAAAAATGGAAAAAATTGCAGTAAGTGTATGGATTTTTTGTTCAATTTACATTGTGTTATTTATTTCAATTTTTTATTGAACTGACTATATGCTGAAATTGACATTGTATTTTAGGTGGAAAACAATAATAGAGAAGCGGGTGTAGAAGATACTGTCAATTATATGGCAACACTAGATGCTAGTAAATCTAAGAGTAGGGTGAAGTGGAAATCTAGTTCATCAATAGAGATTTCACAACCATCTATTCAATGCCCAGTAGGAGCCTCTGTAGATCATGTCAACTCAAATGAACTAGGGTATCAACAGGTAATGAGTTGCATATTCAGTCTCACTCAACAAGTTATGAAGTTGGTTGAATCCATTAACCCAATAGTTTCTGCATGGAATGAGCATAAATACATGGATTCAGATGAGGTAAGAGGCTTTATTGATCTCATTTCTTCTTGTCTGGAAATTCTATATACAAATGCCTCTTAATATGTAGATTATTTAAAGTTGAATGTAGGAGAATCCAACCCAATTTCTTTATTGTTGGAGTGATCTAGAAAATGTTCTTTTGGATAAATTTATAGCTTGCATTCTTTACTTGATTATTGAATGCTTTGTATAGTTTTTTGCACGATAGTTAAACCACATGCAAGGAAATTTTATCAAAGTAATAGGAAAACAAAAATGCCTTCATGATGTCAATAGAATTGTTGATATTGATAGTGATGATTCAGACAAGAATGTGCAACATAGTCATCTTAGTTGTCTTGAAGTTGAGGTAATTAATATAATAGTTGTTAGTTATCCGTCCCAATGTTTTTTCATTCTTCATGCTTAAAATTTTCTTTTGGATAAAAAATTATAGCTTTTACATTCTTTTAATTGTAAGTTAATCTGTTCCAATGTTTTTTCATTCTTATTTTTGACAAAAAATTATATTGCATTCTTTACTTGACTTATATTAATTTTTGCATGATGATTAAACCACATGATGCAGAGAAATTATATGAGGGTATGTGCAAGATCATGATGGGCCAAAAAGTGGCGATATGTAAGTGATATGATGGCCAATGTGGCTGACGACCTTTTTTAAACCCAAAATTGATGAAACAAAAAGGGTTTTTAAAGGAGATTCTCAGATTTCCACCAATATAAATTATGCTTTACTTTGAATTGAATAAATAATTATTATACATTTTCTATTTGAATTATGACTAAAGTCCTTATCGATAGGCTGATTGAAAAACATCTATAGCTTTCAAATGGTATCACATTTTTTGAATCCAAAACATGTGTCACATTCTATGCTTCACATAATATAGGATTAAAAAAAATAAAATAGAATTTCATGAATTTTTGACCACGTTAAGGTGGTCAGACATACAAGTTTTTATAATTTTTTTAAAAGTTGTAATAAAAAAATCACAATTAATTATTTACTTGAAAAAAAATTACAAAAAAATATGCATCGCATTAGGACACGAGTCATCTATTTATATCTAAAATATTATAAAAAAATATTATCATTTTATTGTGGTTAGGGTGGTCAGACAGACACGTACTTCTTATTTTTTCCTGAAATTTAAGTACTACTCCATTGAAATTTCAAATTTTCACCAAATATTTCTTTTTTTATAAAAATAAACTTAGTAGTTTAGAAACTGCATTCAATTTGCTATAGATTCTATTCTTACATATTTTTAAAATAATATAGATAACTTATTCAAATTTTTACGTCAAGTTGCCTAACTCTGATTTTTTGATTTTTTATTGCCACTTAAGGGCCTATTTTTTCCATGATGATCCTGCACATACCCATGAAAGTAGGACAAAAATAAAAAGACCCTATCAATAGAACTCTATGCAAAATTTTACAACTTCATGTTTGCAATGACATTAATAGTGATTATGATGAGAACTCGACAAGCATGCACATGATATTCATAGTGGTAGTCATGTTGAAATCGAGGTGAGTGCTATGAAATCACATGCAAGTAAGTACTATTCAAGTAAGTAATGGTTGTTTTATTATGTAAATAAGGGTAATCATTACCTATTTGATAGAAGTTGGTTAGAATAGTAGTGAAGTGTAATTAGCTAGTATACATAGATTATGGAAATAAGGGAGAACATATAACTTACATATGGAAGCTTAGAGCTTAGTTGTAATAGAGTGTTTTATAAAAGCACTTATAAAAACTGATTTGTTCCAAGACATAAGACATTAAATGCAACTATCAAAAATAATATAATGTGTGTTTTATATCTCAATATAATGTGTCTTTTTTTGTTTTTTAGACATTTATTGATGAACTCCAAGAAGGGGATAAAGTTGAGGTGTTGGATCCATTTGATGGTGTTGTTGTGAGCATTGGGCTAATTCACTCAATATCTATTGTACCTGGAGTCAAATTGAAAGGAACAAGAGATGCAAATGTAAGTATTTTAAAGGTCACAAGTAACATACCCCTTCCTTGTCTAGAAAAAATAAATGGAGTTGTCTGTCTAAAAGAGAAACAAGGGACGCAAGTGAAAAAAAGAAAAATAAGGGTTAGCAGTACTAGAGTGTGGAGAGTGAAGTTGCAGAAAAAGAATATATTGAGCTTGAATAATTTGAACCCAAAAAAAATTAGAGAATCTAATTTGGGTGTATATTCTGTGAGTGGAACAGAGAATGTTCTATCTTACTGCACCTGTAATGTAAATCCCCTTGATTATGTTTTTCTCTTTTTGTTTGGATTCTTTTCATTCAAAATGGTGCATTATAGAAGAGGGGATATGTTTCTATGTAAGCAGCAGACACAAAGAATAGGGGTGCAGAAAAATAAGTAAATACATAGCAGATAAAGAGGTGTAGATAAGAGGAAAAGTTGTAGAGAGTGCAACATACATGTATGCATAGTTGCAAATAAGTTGCAACATAGAATTGTCATCAAAATTGTAATATCTTGCATAAGAAAAAAAAGGCATTGTAACTTAGTTTCCTCAATCATAGCACTGAGAAACACACTTTGTAACAATACATTTTTCAAAGAAAAGACACTTTTTTGTCTTGTATCTGCTATAAGAACATATTTTCTCAATAAAATTTTTGTATTTTGCCTTCTTAATAATCATTTCATTATGTGTAAATGAATGATTGATTATGTTTTTCTGTGTTTTTATATGCTTAAATCTCAATTGAAGCATTTCCTTATTTTCAACACTTGTAGGCAGAAATCAGTGAACAAAAAAAATTAAATAAATATCAATTGACTAAATATAATTCCAAGTGATAGAAATCAGTGAATAAATATGACTAAATATATTGATTATGTAATTAATAAACAATGTATCAATATACCTACCAATTGACATAAATCAGTGAATAAAAATAATTAAATAAACTACCAAATTGATCAAAATGATAATTAAAATTAATGACTAAATACACTACCAATGGACCGAAATCAGTGAATAAAAATGACTAAATAAGTGACTAGTTAACAACAATCAATGACTAAATTAACCACTAAATATATCATTGAATAAAAAATGAATAAATAAGTGACTAGTTTAAAATAATCAATGACTAAATTAATGACTAAACAAACTACAAAATCGATCAAATTAATGACTAAATTAACAACTAAATCGATCGATCAAACAACTAAATTAATGACCAAATCGATCAATTAGATGACTAAATCAATGACCAAATCGATCAATCAGATGACTAAATTAACAATCGAATCGGTCAATCAAATGACTAAAAATGGTTTTGTCATCAATTCATTCGTGTTATAAATGATTGGCAATAAACTACTATTGGTCATGTGACCATGTTCAGTCATTTATAATAAGTTTTTAGTAGTTTTTTAATTCGTTTATTATTGTTTCTATACTAGTGGAAACATTAAACTTGGACATAGGGATGTTGGAAAATATTAAAAGGTTTATGACCCGCATAATATAAACATGATTTATAATGAATCAATCGGTGATAACTAAGAATATTAGGCTCAAGGGGTTGGTAACCAGATGGACTCAGTGACATAAGTGGCAACTTAGGAAACCTGAAATGGGAAAATACTGATCAACAATGAATTAGAACGTAAGAAAAAGGATTGACTCTTAGTTTTTTTAAGAGGGTTTAAGGAAAACATAGACCCTAGAATAGGATTAAGACCAAAACCCTAAGCTTTAGGACACACCTAGATAAAAATGACAACTAGATTTTGCAATACTATCCATGGAACACAAATTGTTTTGAGGGGTTCCACTAGTGGCTCCAGTTGGGGATGTTTGATCTTCCAAAATAGAACCAGATCATAGAAACTCAAGGTTGAAGTAGACCAAGTGCAAAATCCATTGGGTGCTCTAGAAATTCTCCTTTATTTGATATGTTAAACCTTATTTGATGGCACCAGGCCACCAAATGAAAAGAGGAACCAATATTTTCCTCTATCAAACACCAACCTATTAAAGGAACTGATTTCCCTCAACCCACATTTATCTCTACCACACCACTGCAACAATTATATCCCTCTTCTTACAAGAAAAAATATATGATTACCACTAAACAAGTGAATAATTGCTCCATATTTGATCCACTATTGCAATATAACAACCATATAACATAGGTCCCCACATTGTCATGCAACAAATTTTTCATCTTTGTAGTAGGTGGTGGAAAAACTTGAAAAATATGATCAACACCATATGAAACCATGATGCCTTCATAGTTGTTGACCTCTCCAAGTGAATCAAGGAAAAAATAAAATACCTCCAATTCACATGGAAAAGAAAAATATGCCCCTTCATTATGTTGACTTGGAGAGGGAAACTCATCCTCTTTGGATCCAAGTGAAGTACTCAAATTTAGGAACATTGTAGTCCAAATTGTGAGAAACTAATTCTTCATCACAAATGGATTCATCATACTTAGATTCACTAAAAATAGGGACCATGGATGACCAACATATCTTGGGGTCGCTTATGCTGATGAAAACCTCATTAGAACCTCCATTCATATCATGAGGCATTATGTGTGAAGATCCATACTCCTTGGATTTCCTCTCTATTTCAATCTCTTGGAAATAAATTGAGATATATGTGCCATAAAAATCAGACCTATGACACATATCTGTCATTCTTAATTCAACAATGCTACAAGTATACTAATCATGAGGAAAACTAGAACTAGCACACCCAAAAAAAAGGTTCTCATATGAATCCATGTGATTGACACAATCACATTCTTCAAGTGCAAATTCATCATAAAAAAATTCACCAGCTATATCAACATTTGTCTTTACATTCCCACTTTAATGTACAAGTACATATTTTCCATCCTCATGGAAACTTTCAACAATAGCTTGAAAACCAAAAAAAGGAGTGGAAGAAGGTGAAGCATCAAACAAGAAAGAAGTTCCTTGTTCATCACTTACGTCACCCACACACACATTCTCTTCACAATTAGCTTCTTGAATGGATTCATCCAATAAATATCTTGCACACACACCTTTTCTTTGTCCATAGTGCTGCAACAATCAACATGGTCATATTCTTCATTGTCAAACTGAAAAACATCATTTGTTTCTTTGTTGCAGCTTCTCGTGGCTGATCTCTCCAACTGAAATTTATTGCACACCTTTTCATTTGCATCTGATATACTGCCAGTCTCAAGAGTATTATATAGTTAAACATACTCCTTTGTCCCATCACCATGAAGACTTGCATCAATGTTGCATTCAACACTTGTAGAATTGACATGACCAAGTGTACCATAACACTGTTGATTACAAATCTCTTCTTCAAAAAGTATGTTCAATTCATATCCCTCATCATGCTCTTGTCTAAGAGAATTTGGAATCCCATTGTGTTTATTTCTAGAAAAGAGGATGTCTAAATCACCTTGGTTTTTATCATCTATCCTTTCTATGCAATATTCTAAAAATCTTATATCATCAACATAATTTGAATTGGGATGATCATTCAAAGGATTGTCAACACCACTAGATATTTTCATAACATCACCATGCATTTGTGAGCCTTCAAGAATACTGTCACCATCTTCCTTGGAATGATTTTCACTTAAGGAAATCAATTCTACCTCCTCTTCTTGAGAGGAATCACAATCACTAGGGCTGCAAACAAAATTGTAATCATCTTAATCGTCTAGATAGGAATTCTTTTCAGCTAGTTGCATACTTACATATGCAACACTAAAAGATTCATCATAACATCTTTTCTCCTTGTCAATGAAAGATAATTTTCCTTAAATATCATTTGCATTATTGCAACCTTCATTTGATATAGAAAATTGGCTCTCTATTTTCGTATTTTCAAAGTCAATAGGAGGCATGAATGCACACACCTCATCCATCTCATCATACCTTATATCCTAGCTATTATGGCTGCAATATTCATCTTCATTTATCTTCTCCATGGATTTATTAGAAACAACATTCTCATCACTACAAGATGCATTATCATTGTCTTATGTTATACCATCTAGATCTATTTGATCAAGTTTGGAAAAGGTACCATCACAGTCTAGTTAGGAAACCACTTCCAAACTGCTCTATCATTTCTTCAATCACATAAAGCTATTAATATATGCACTTAAGTTTAGGGGGCTTCCAATCAGTTGGCATGGTACTCAAACCTAGCTCATGTGCTTCACAAAAACATCAATACATATTGATTCATCGGGTCTATTTAATACTAGTATAGAAAACAAAATTTTCATGAATCTATCATGAAAATCATAGGATGATTCACCCTCAAATATTCTTATATCATACAATGCATCAATAGGTGACCAAATTTACTTTCAAACTACTCTTCAAATTTGATGTAGGAGCATCCAGTGGTGTAAGGGCAATCTTGCATCACCCAAAAATATATTTACCTTCATTTAGCTTTTTGTAGATGTTCCATTTCTGGATACCCTTTTCGTCAAAGAAGAATTCTCAACTTTCAAAACTGTTTTTCTATTTTTTCTGCTCAACTGCTATTTTTAGCAGGTATAAATTTGAAGGCGTGAGGAAAAAATTTAAGGGAAGCTTCAGGACAGAAAAAAAAGCACTTTGGCGAAAGAATCAGGTCAAAATCATTCCCGGTTTGAAAGTTATTCAAGTTTCAATTTCTTCTTTTTGCCCTATAAAATCTTTGAAGCCAATTTTGAGGTACTTAGAGGCTCTGGATGGGCTCTCTAAGTTACGGCTCCCAAAAGTTGGTGCATAATTAGAATGTTGTTTTTGGCTCCAAATGAAGAAAAGGGCTATTTATGGGCTAGTTTCTGATTTTTTGGTTAGTTTTTGGGGAAGAAGATTGCATACTGCAAAAAGGGGAATTTTTGTAGTTTTTGTAATTTGCATGTATTGCAAAAAAGGGGGATTTGGGATCCTTTGCATGTAAGAATTTCATTATTCTGAATATAATAATATTCTCTGGTTTTGTGTGTCGATTTTTGTGACTCGCGTTGGCACTCTCATCAAAATTATTCTTAAATATGCAACTTTCTATCTTCAAATAGGCATTCATTGTTTGATGAAATTCCTTCAAACTGATCAATGAAAAGTATCTTGAGCTCACACCATGAACATATGGAATGCATTGATAAACCAAAAAACCAATATTCAACAAAATTTTCTAAAGTTCTCACAAAAAAAAAAATGATAGCATCCTCTTCTTCTATTTTACAATCATCCATCAAATCAATAAAATTCTATAAATGTTGTAATGCTGACTCTTTGAGATCTCCTCTAAAATTGGAAAAATATTCATTAATTCTTCTTGTGATGGAGTGTGGATAACTTTGGATTTTACTAGAATCCAAAGGGTTATATCTTTCACTAGTGAACATCTTTCTTTGAGGACATGACTATGTTTTAGGCATAACATTAAAGCTTGTAGAGGGGGAACTAGAACAATCATACATATTTGCAAATAAAAGTTATTCCCTTTACAAATATTTAATTGTCAATATCCCTTTATCCCTTTCTTGTAGTGCTCAAAATCACTCAATAGGGAACCAATTTATTCTTCAGACTTGTCAAACATGGTCTTCATACATAGACATATTCCTTATGAAAACCAAAACATATAAAATACCTGGATATGTTGCAGTTGCTACAAATTTTCCTTCCTGACTGGATATCTTTGTAGATCTAAAATTTTCTTCACATCTTCATCAAGTTTAATCAAGTTCTTTTGACAGAGTCGCCACCTATCTTCATAGAGGACTAAACTTCAAACAATATGAAGTTCTTTCAAAGATGAATTTCATTCTAGGTCTTTTCCAACAACTGAGTCACATATAAATTATTTGAAATATGTTGCAACAAAACCACTTTCAGGTATGACAATTTCAACATCTGAACCAGATGTTCAGATTCACCAAATTCTTGACTCTTTTCTCATAGATTTGTTATTGTTTCTACCAACAAATTTGCCAATTTGTTGGTGTTTTTTCCAGCTAAACCTTGAAAATTCTCTATAGGATAGCCAGTCCTTATGCTTAAGAACTTCAAGATTAGTGGCCAATGAATGAGAGATGGATTCTACACTTTTCTCCCTTGCACTTCAAGATTTGAAAAATGTAGGAGGGTGGTCCTACACAATGTACCTATGAATTTATGTAACCAAATGACCATGTACATTGCAAATAGTAGATGAATTTTCATGTAATTGCTCAATAAATAGAATATTTCAAAAGAATGGCTAATCCTTCACAACACTCAACATTTAGAGTATGATAATACGAAAGTACATTGCACTTCTAGAAATAAAACTTCAACTGAATTAGAAATTTGACAATTGAATTTGATTTTCTGATGAATGATCAAGAAAATGAATCATGACTACAAAACCCAGACCAATGCCTTAACCTAGGAAACAAAGTCAATCTCAACACAAATATAATTGGATAATAGGTTCATACTTAGCATTACAAAGCTTCTACTACACTACATTACAACATCATACCATTGTATCCTAAACCAAAACTTCTTATAAATATCCTAATACTCAAATTACATGAACCTATAGCTTCCCCTAAGTAGTATAATCAATTATTTGAATTAAAACAAAGATGAAAGTCATACATTATTGGAACACAATGAAGATCAACAAAATAACCCTTGATCATTTTATTCATAGCTCATATAACAAATACACCAAGAGAGAAATGGCCATGAATTTGCACCATTTTCTATTCAAAATGCTAGTACTTTTATCAAAAATTACATTTGCATATCAACTACACTCAAAACCTAAGATAAAGCTCTCAATTGTTCTTTGTATTCTCATTACAAAAAAATTCTATGATCAAAAAACCCCCTATACATTTGGTCATGAATTCCTTCTTATATAAATGAAGGAGTAAACAAGCCTCAGACCATAATGTACACATGTTCTATTCTCATTGGACCGATACAAAAATATTCCCCCATGTAGTTATATTTATAGCTTGAGAGGGGGAAATTCATATGAAACAAAGTTCCTTTATGTAATACCCCTTTGTTTTGGCTTCTTGCTCAGACAATGTTCTTTGCTTTGTTTTAGTTTTCAGTTACTCTGATACTTTGCATACTTTATTATGTGTGTTATTTGATTGCTGTTTATAGAGAGACATAGACTATTGTGGCTGTGTGATGTATCTCTTGATGCTTTATTATCATTATTTAATTAGCGAAATGATGTTAGTTGATATAACATGTTTATTGCATATGATTTATTTGATTATTATGGAATTGTCAGTTTATGATGAGTGTATTCGTGAAGGGGACGAGGTCGCATCACTTGCTTATGACCACCCTACGATTTCGTGATTTCCTCTTCACGGTGTGTATTTTATGTTGTTTATATATATGTTCTTTGTTATCTCGTTTACAGGTTTGCAGGTACATGACATCAACTCCACCTAGTTTCACAGGTTTGAGTGTGTCGACCCAACGGTGAAGTTGAACGGGAGATAGTAACTAGGTAACATGTGTCAGGTCTACACCCTAACCACAGTGTGTCGTCAGTCGTTGTTGGTGTGTCTCCATTTGCCTTGTTTATTATTATTTAATTCTGAAGGGTTTATGTTATGAAAACAAATGTTTAAAATTATGCATTAAATGATGTGGGTATTTATTTAATTAATTTTAGATAATATGATAGAAGCTTTTTATCTAAGTTAATTAATTAAATTTAATTTATTTAGTAAATTAAATTTAATCCATGTGGTTAAATTTAATTATTAAGTAATTAAAATTAATTAATTAAAAATTATTTATTAAAAAAAGTTGTTTAAAGGAATTAAATATAAATTGGAAATTAGATTTGAATATGAAATTATTAAATTATTTTGTGAAATTAAATGTGGTTGTTAAAAGATATTTGTTAATTGCTAGCATGTTTTAGTTAATTATTTGAGGGTTGTTGGGAAAATTAATTCTCGGAGAGAATTTGGGCTTTGGGTGAGGAAGTGGAAAGCTTCTTCATGGAAAAGTTTAGGATATTTTTGGAGAATGAAAAATTGAAGAAGCATGAAAGATTTTTGGGTTTTGCTGTTAAAAATTTGAAAAGGATTTTGAATTGGAAGAAAAATTGTGAACAAGTAGCATTCTTAGATTTGTTTGGGATAGGTTGTTGTGGTGTTGGATACAATACCGTGTTTTGGAAATTGTGTTTGCTGGGAAGAAGATGTGAAAGCTTTGGAAGAGGCCCGACATCAAAAACTTCAACACTTCAGAAGCTTCTTGAAACAAGTTCCATTCTTCTGATATTGTTTGGTTTAAATTTTTTAATTCGAATTGTATTACTGTTGAAAATTGTTGTGCTAGATCTGTAGTTGAAAGTTTATTTTGTTTAAGAAAAGAAGAATTTAAAGTTTTTGTGATTGCCGTGAAGAAACCTAGAGTCTCTGTAGGAAATTTTAGTTACAGTGAAACCAAAGAATAAGATTTGAAATCTTTAAGGAATTATTAGATTTAAATAGTGAAATAAAACTAGAGGAAAACAAATTTAAATTTAGAGAATTTTTCGTGTTTAAATCTGTGTTGAAATTATTAGAAACCTCTGTAGGGAATAAATTATAAGGCTTTTGGATTTTGTAGAATTGTCATGGAAAAACCCAAAGGAAAACAAAATAAGATTAAGAAATGTGATTAGAAGTTTTTGTGTTTAAAATTATTGAAAACTTATGTAGGGAGATGATATCAATCAATAGAAAATTCATGTGAAATTTGGGTTTGGAAATCTTCTATGAAAATTGGGTTTTCTGGAAATTTTGCTCTATTTTACCTGTAGATGGTTTTTCAAAAATTTCTTCCCAATTTATTTATGTTGATGTAATATTTTTTTTTTATATATAGTATATACATATATGCATATATTTATAAATTTATATACAAATGCATATATTTATATATTATATATATGTAAATATTTTTATTTTTAAGATTTTGAAATCGTCGTACGGTGAATTTATTTTTCGTTGTTGAAGACGAAATTGTTCATAGTTATAAAAAAAATTCGAAATGAAAATAAAATAAAATTGTGAGTGTATTTTTATTTGTGGTTGGTGGGGGGGTTAAATCCCCACTGCCCACTCATATGTGGGGAGGTGCGACTGCCATGAGGCAGCGCGCCCACCACAGTTTGGGATGCGTTGTCCCATGGCAACGTTGCCCCCAATATTATGGGTGGTTGGTTGTACTAAGTACAGACCGACGCCCATGACAATACAGCCTGCCATTCAATGAGTTTCGTTTGTCCTTTTTGAATTTGGGAATTTTGATATTGTTATTTAATTTGATATATATATAATATTATATATATACATTATATATATGTATATATATTATGTATATATATATATTTGATATATATTTGGTTGTAAAATATCAATTATCTATTTAATGAATATATATCATAAGTATATATATAATTATATAATTAAAATATAATTATGTATGTATATTTTATGTATATATATTTTATATTTAAAATAGTTTTATTTCAATAAATAACATATTTTTATGTTTAGTTTGGAAATTGAAGAAAATAATTCATAGTTGACTTATGTTGCTTTTATAAGTAATCGAGAGTTTTATTTATTTATTTAAGTTAGTAATTTTTCCTTCTCTGAATTTGGAAAGGCAATAAATTATTATTATTTAATTATTCCATTAGGGCAATTGTTTTCTTTACTGTGAAATGAATTTAAAAGGAAAATGGATTTAGTATATCCAAAAATAGTTATTTGCTCGCAATTGTATTTTATGCTTATTTCCTCTATATTTCGTAAGGGAAATGGGTTTAAATTGTTTAAGACTTCTAGTAGTGAAAAAGAAAAAGGAAATGGGGTTGTATGTTTAGTTGAGTCAACCCACTTATTGAACCTTTGGTTAGTGCTTTTGTTTGGTCATTGTAACTCGATTTCCTCAAACGGGGAAGTGTTACCCTTACATCTTGTTTAGGGTGGATGTTATTTTGGACTAGAACTAGGTTGCCTTGGGTTGTGGAATTGTTCCACTAAGTTGTCATAGGGGAGTGGCTTGCAATGAGCACCAACACACAAAGGGGTGCCAGGATAACTCGTTGTAGATTGGTAAACCAGATATAATGTAATTAATTTGTTAGGGGTTGGGTAGCTTCAACACTTAATCTAGAATAATAAGCCTCGCTCATGGACCCTTGTGCTAATATAGGCTTGGGATGAGACGAGAAGGCTTGGAATGGCATGATCGATATCTTGTCTTCATGAAAGATATTTGATTCCGCTTTGGACTACATGTGGGGCCAAAAGTTGTTAGAGGTTTCCAGGAGATCCCAAGATGGGGGTCGAGGCCTAGGAAGACTCACCAGGATATCCCATGTAGCATTGTGATGACACTCCTCCTAGGTCAACTGTGTTGGTTGTATTGTGATTCAAAAATGGTTTGAATTGGAAGCAATGTAACCTTGTTTCAGTTGGTGTAAATAGTTGGTTGGGTTAGTATGTATGTGTCAACTTGTGATTAGAGGTTGTAGATTTGTCCATGTTATGTTGTTACTATCTCCTAGCATGGGGGGTGAGCCTTTGGGTACCACTTGGTTGGGTGGAAAATGCACCATACACCATTGGGTCCCCCTTTGATCTTTAGTACTCGATGGCAATATATCCAGTTGGAGAGCTCGCAGTTCCTATTTTAATTCAAGCAATGTATTTATTTCAATTCGATTCATGTTATTTTACCCCTCATTTTTATTCAAGGTGGATTATGTATATTGTAACACATTTGTATTATTGCCTCATTCAGGGAATGAGTGATGTAACCTTATGATTAAGTTAATGAATATGGAATTTTGTTATATCTCTTTATGTTATGATGTAACTTTATTTTGTATAAGTACTTAATTCATTATGTAATTAAATGCTATGGATGTATAATGATGTATGTATGGGTTTTAGTAATCTCGATCTCGTAGCCTTAGAATTTTTTGTCAATTAGTAAGTGAAAATGTATGTTAATTACACTTTAAATAAATAAAAAATTGGTGCACTTATAATTGCAACTTCCTCTAGGGTTATGTGGTGGTGCATTACACTTTGCACATTTCATGAAGAAGATAATTCTCACCCTCCAAAGGGCATCCCTCTATCATTGTAGGAAATGCCACCATATTGGAATGCCAAAGAGACTCTTCAAACTGTCTCACTAAGATTTCACTATCACCTCGATACAGCTCCACCATTTCCTCAAGCTTCGAAGATGTCCATGCATCAGTTGCCCGCCTGCCTGCTAAGTGATGAGTAATGTTTGTGGGTCCCCGCAAGCTAACAGGGGATGATTTAGATTAACCCATAGCACTCCCTATAGCCATTGATTGATTTTGATTTATATCATCATTAGCAATTGGCCATGATCCACGTGCTTTTAAATTTTTTGTCACCCCCTTCATCTCTTGGCACTATTTGGTGCCCTATGTTTGCAAATGAATTCACGATGTATAAGAAACCAGTGATGGGAGGAATATTCCATTGAGTATCCCTAATTCCCCATTCGCTCATCACCAATGTGTTCTCCATGCTTCAAAATGTAACCGGGATGCCTTGAGATGAAGTGATGGGCATACGGCTTAACTTTCCATCGCTCATCGATGATATTCATTTTCCTTCACATACGCCATTAGTGATGTGAGCAACACATGTAATGAAATCCCAATTGTTAGATCAAGTCATCCTCCCTTGATTTTATGCTTCATCACTCATCACTAATATAAAAACCCTTCAGAAAAGATTTCTAGTGATGCATTGGACTCTAACAATGAGAACATGTATTAGCATTGTCCATCGCTCATCGCCGATTTTAAACTTAGAACATTATAGTAATTAACAATACAAGACCTACTAGTGATATAAAGCAAATGAATTCACATCATGGATCGCTAATATGAAACTTGATGTCCTTTACCTACCCATGATGCAAACCAAAGCCGTGATACAAAGGAAAAAGTCCATCGCTCATCCCCAATACAAGGCTAGGGGTCATGAAGCAATGTACAATAGGCGATACACTGAACGATAGGCCATGACTTAAATGAGAAAAATTTGCACATGCTCATAAGTTGTTTATAAAGAAGGGGCCACCTAGGTTAATGAGAGATGGGGACATATAAACCTTAGGCCAAGACTTTTGACCAATGACAAAATATTAAACCCAGACATAGGGACAATGGAAAATATTAAAAGGTTTACGACCCGCATAATATAAACATGATTTATAATGAATCAATAGGTGACAACTGAGAATATTAGGCTCAAGGGTCTAGTAACTAGATGGAATCAATGGTATAAGTGGCAACTTAGGAAACCTAGAATGGGAAAATACCAGTCAACAATGAATTAAAACACATGAAAAAGGATTGAAACTTAGGATTTTTCAAGAGGGTTTAAGGCAAACATATACCCTAGAACATGAATAAGACCAAAACCCTCAGCCTTAGAACGCACCCGTATTAGAAAGACAACCAGATTTTGCAATACTATTAGTGGAACACAATTTTTGTTGAGGGGTTCCACCACATACAACATAATGTTTTTTTAATATCTTGGAAATTATTATTATTTTGTTGAAAATAGATAGAAATATTTATAAAAACCCTCTTTCTCTATTTTTCTATGTCTAATTAATAGAGACTTTTATGTTTTGTAAAAATCCCATGTTAAGTAGAAAATAGAAAATAAATATAATAATTAAAAATGTTATTTAAATTAGATTTTTTTTTAAAGCTTACTTTGAGGGATATGATCATAAAAAATCTCATGTCATGAAAATTATATTTGACTATAGAAAACTTACCTTGAATCCATATTTTTTTCAAAAGTAGGGTGACCAAAAGTTTAAGGGCTACGTATAGGGGTTCAAATTAAGGACCTTCATTCAAGTCTCTTTCTCCTATTTTTCTTTAAAAATTAAAAATGAGTGAGAGTCACCTTAATAAAAATTATCTTTATTCTCATTTGAACCCTTTTGAATGTCATTTGAATAGGTCGTTGACATATTAAAAGTATTGTACCTTTAAATGAATGACCTTCATGTAAAGTGTTCAATATTTTTTTTCCTACTAAGACTTGTTTTTGTGAAATTCTCCACAAATGGTACACATCTTTATGCTTCCACCTTGTATAAAGGTGAACATTTGGATTTTGTGTACTAAAATGAATCTAGATTTGCATGAGAACCTTTAGGATTGTATACATGATTAAAGCATGTTGTTTTCAATCTTGTACACTTTTTTTGTGGGTTAATCTAGAACATGACCCCTTGTGACACAATGATAGATTGACTAAGGTATTTAAAAATATTGTTAGGTCCCAAATATTAGGAATCACATAAAAAGAAGTTAAGAACAATAAGACAATGTGAAAGGAAAACCATAAATCTTATGATATAATTTTGTAGTTACATGAAAAGTTCATGATTGTAAAATTATCCTTGATCTTTGAAATCATCCTTACAAAAAAGATATAATATTTTAATTTTAAGATGAATATTATACTATCACCTATTATTATTAATCCTAACATTTCTTAAAGTCTAAAGTATTTATATGAAAAAAATTATTCTTTGATAAAAATTAAATATCATTATTTTTTATTTTTATTTTTTATATTTAATAATTATTACAAATAATAAAATCTTAACTAATACATATTAATTAATCTAAATTAATCATATATAAATTTTAATAAATTTAACATGATTTAAACTTAATATTTTAAAATTTCCTTTACACATCTATACAATGTACAATATTGAAATCTCACACCACTAAAATAAAAATTCTTCATTTCTTCAATTCTTGCTCGTCTATATAAAATTTCTTGGAAAAAAAACTCTAGACATGATGCTATTAGTAGACTTGATTCATAAATGATAGAGTTAATAATAATAAATTTCATAGATAATTATACAGTGGTAAATGATATGGTAGAAATAATATTAAATGTATTTTATTTTCAAATGGTTTAATAAATGATGGTAGTTTTAACAATTATAGTAATGTATAAATAAGAAGTGATGTAGTATAATAATAAACAAGAGAGACAAGAAGTGATATGTTAGAAGAATGTTTATATATTTCATAAAATAGAACAAATATGAGTTATGATATAATTTAACAATGTAATCTTCTAGCATGACATGAAAGTGACACTCATTATGGATGTGGTTGAACAAAATGATCAACAACAAAAGTAAAATTTGAGAAAAGTAAATTTTTTACTTCTTTTTGAAAGACATCCTTTAAAATAATAAAAAAAGTATTGTTAACATGTTGTATGATTCTAGTTCATTTTTGAATGTTCATGCATCTTAGTCATTGTATTCAAATTAAAAAACATATCTACTTTTTAACATTTGTCTACATTAATTGAATATGTAGTTATGACTTACAACAAAAGAACAATAAATAATGACAATTGAATTGATGAGTATGAATTTTTACAATTAAAGAATAAAACATCATGATATAATAAAAAATATATTTAAGATAAAAGAACAATTAAATTTGATGATATTTTATTTAGGATGAATAATGGTTATATTACTTTTTATAATTTTTTTTTTTAAAATATAGTATTAAAGAAAGGGTTGGTTCAAGAAGGAACATACTCAAATTCTAATTAAGGACAAGTCAAAACAACAAGATGAAACAAAAAAAATTTTTTTAACAAGGTTAAAGATAAACATTAAGAACCAACAAAATTGGTAGGTGATGAGAGTTATACCTAGACTATGTTGTGTAATTTTTCACACATCAATGAAAATAGAAGCATTAATAAAAAATTCTTGACCCCCTTCTTAAAAATATATTAAATATAAAATAATAAAGATACATATTATATAATTTTATTAACTCAAAAATTGCAATTTTTTTTTTTTTGTTCTCAATAATACTCTTAAATACATAATAAGCTATTCAATTTATTTGCTACTATGAATTTGAAGTAATTCAAAGTCTTAAGTTATTATTTTTTGTCTTTTTTATTCTTATGATTTTAGATCTTATTGAAATATATAGTCCTTGATTGCATACATTCAATTGCATATTTTTTTTTAAACTGCAGGAATCGAGTAGCCCCCTATAAACTGCAATGCATCTGTAAACTTTTTTCACATGGTGATGTTGGCACAACATGCCCTCCAATACCACGGGTTTGGGGGGAGACTAGACCTCATGACCTCTTTCTCGAATTCAATTGTATAACCAAATATAGTTTTTAATAAATATTTTTTAATTACTATAACTTGAAATTTTAATAACCTACTCATCTCTTCTGCACTAGAGCTTGGAAATCAACAAAATAATTATTAACAATATCAAAATGGCATTGAGTGAGAATAGTAGCGGCAGGGGTTTGATTGGCACCTCTGCAAATGATGAAGAATTAGAAGCAGATGAGGATGATGGTGATTGGGGGTCAGTTTCTTGCCTTTCAATGCCTCTGTGGTGTTGGTTTCATGGGCATTGTGAGGATTTACTTTCCTCCCATCTGGTGTTGTGTGGGAGTTGGGTCAGGATCTCTTCTAGTGTGGTTTCTTCTCTCCTTCCTCTATTTGTGGGGTGTTTTGGTGTTGCATTTTTTGGCATGATCGGAGGTTGTCTCTCCTCTTCATGGTCTGGTTGTGTATGCCCTTTCTGTCTGTTCTCTTTTTGCTACTTTCCTTGTAGTGGGTGAGGGTGTGCTTTGGGTTCTTTAAGGAGGTTCGGTTGAAGGATGGGCTTATTTCAGCTCCTATTCGACGTAGTAGGGAGGCTTTGGTGCTCCTTGTGTTGGTATATTCTCCTTCTTGCTTCTTCTTTGTTTTCCTTTGCTCCTTCCCATTGTTTGTTTGGTGGCTCTCATTTGGGGGTTGTTGCTCCCAAGGTGTTTTGGTTGCTTTTGGTCTCCCTCTAGTTGGTTATGTGGATTTTTGGCCTATTTCTAGTTCTGACCGACGTGTTTGAGTAGTTGGGTGGTTTTTTTCCTTGGCCTTCTCCTTATTTCCATCCTGTTTGGGGTCCCCTTTTCATCTTGGGGCTTGTTTTCTCCCATTCACTTTGGGGCTGGGTCTCCACTCTTGGTGGTCTTTTGGCTTGCACTTCTTTTTGCAACTTTGTGTCGCCTCCTCCTGGTCCTTTAAGGAGTCATTGTCTAGGTTTATCCTCTTACTATTTTCTATTTTTCAACTGAGTTTTTTGTTGTTTGGTGCTTTTGTGGCTTGTTGGCTTGAAATTTTTGCTTCCCTTCTTGGCAGAGGGTTGGTTCTTCATTGTTGTTGTTTTTAATTGGTATGAGATGTTTTTTGAAGTTTATGAGTGCTTTTTTCCCTTCATTCAAACTCTAATTTCTTTCCATGCCAAAGGAGGTTGTGATTTCCCTTTCCATCAAACTCCTTTCTTTCCTCTAGGTTTTATAATGGGGGTCTTATATGGAGGTGAATATTTCTCTTTCTAAGGTGGAGCCCTCTCCTTTAGAGGCGAAGTTGGTTGCTATTGACTTGGCAGGAAGTTCTCTTCTTTACTGCTTTTTTATATTGAGGTGGAACTTGTGTGTGTAGGAGAGTGTTGGAGTTGGTTGCAAGGGTTCTTATTTATTCTTCTTCATTAGAGGGGAGCCCTCTCCTATTGAGGAGGATATTGGGTTGACATTTCAGGTGAGATGGAGCTGCAAGGAGGAGGATGGTTATCAATCTTTTGATGCTCTCTCTAACTTCCCTATTGAGATGGGGAGTTTGGTTTTACTGGTTCTGGTGCAACATAGGGGTTTAATGGTTTTTATCTTAAATATGTTGTTTGTTATTCTTGGCTCAGTTTTATTTTCTCTGAGCAGTTGGTTTGATGTTGCCTAGCTAATGCATGTGGTGTTTTTGACCATCTAAGTAGTGTATACAACTTGATTGGATTTGATACTTTGGGCTAGTATTTAAACAAATTCAATAAATTTATTTTAAATATATAATAAATTTATTCTAAATATATAATAAATTTATCATCTCAAAATTAACCTCTCATCTTAGAGAATTAAAGGAATACAATAATATTAATAATTGTATTTGTTGCATTAAAAGGATAAATGAATTTTCTCTTGCATTCATTTTAAGACCCTTTCCTATCATCATCAAACTTTTGTGCACATTTTTAGGGGTTGATCTAGGATAGTTAGTTTTCTTGTTATGAAATAATAACCCTTTCAAGGTGTTTTTAAATAATACTAGACCCCAAAAAAATAAAATATATAATAAAATGAAGACCAATTTTTTGAATTGTAAAATAATCCTATATATTATGTAGGGTGAAATACAAAAGAAAAGGATGAGTCTATAATTATATATTTGACCAAAGAAACTCAATTCAACCCGAAAAATAGTAGAAGAGTAGTGTAGAATTCATGGCATTCATTTCATATTGAGATCAAAATTTTGGGTTAGAGACAATATTTTAGAATCTCTTCCAAAAGTAATCATTCTTCCATGATAGAGCAAAGCAACATCCTTTATCACATTTAATTTTCTAAACTAATTATTGTAAATTATCAAAACATTAGTTTCATATATCATTATTTCATCTATCATAATTTATTCTTGTGTTTATGCATTTTATTGGATTAGCACATAACCCTCAAGAAAGTTTCTTTTTCTTTACAATTTGATGATTATACATGATCTAGTCATCTTTCTAGGAATTTTCTTTACATTAAATTTTTTAGACCTTCATTTTTGAGTTCACATCTTATTTTTTAGATTTAAATTACCTTTTACATCCTTTTACTTAATTAATATATCATTTTAAGGGTTAGGTTCTTTTTATAGTTCATATCTATCACCCACATTACCCATCATTATATTGGATTTATGATCCATGTTTTCCATTTATTTTTATATTTGAAGTACCTCATATTTTTCTAATTTTTTGAAAAAAAAAAAAAATTTCCATCACCATATTATTGTTTATATCTAGAAAGAATGCTCATTTGAAACCTAATATAATTTCCCAATTTGATAGCAATACTATCTTTGCTAGTGTTTTTATTGAGGGCAACTTAGGTGAATAGAGCATTATGACCATGATGCAAATGTGGCTCAATAATATATAAAACCTATGGAGAAAATTTTACTAGATGCATTACAACAAGTTGAATTTCATCATTAACTGACAAGTGTATAATATGAAACATTAGTGGGATGTTCTCTTGACACATGAATCTTACATGATTTTAGATTCTTAATGACTATTTCTTATCATGTAGACTCTAATCCATTTTCCTCTTCTAATCCTAACTCAAACACTTTCACACTAGGGTGAAATTTAATTTTCTATCCCACTTTAGGCCAAAATATCAACACAATTATATTTATTTATTTCCAAATAAAAGTCAATTTTGATCAACATATGTTCTAGATGGATTCATTCTAACTAGACTAGATTTGAGACATAATCCATAAGTGTCAATTATATACATATATAGCATCACTTGGTGTTAGTCTTAGAAAATAAAATTATTTTAAAAATTAAAATTTTCACTCTTACAAAAATAGCATTTGAAAATTTGAAATACCCTTTTGTAGTTCTCTAATTGTAGTTTTCATCTTTTTAATTTTTAAAAATATTTTAATTACTATTTATATTATCTTTTAGCTTTATTAAAATCATGTCACCAATAGTGAAATATAAGGTTGATTACCTTCTAAATAAAAAATACTATATTTTTGTTTTGAGAAAAATATTTTGTACTAGAGCATGTCAATATGATGTAATAGTCTTCTAACTTAGATAAATAGTTAAGACAAATTAGAATATCCTAAAAATAATTATATTTTCATTACTTGAAAATTTCATGATTTATTTAAAAAATGTATTTATCAAATTGAAAAAAAAAAATCTATACACTTAATTTGTAAGTTATTGTTATAAAAAAAATGAAGAAAAAAACAAATATATTTACTATTAAAAAGTGGAGGCCCCTTAACCTCATTTAATGTTTTTCAGAAACTAAATAATAGTGTCAATTTTATAAAAAACAAATATATTCATTTTTTAAAATTTAAACAATACAAACATAAAATACTCTAAAAATCTACATTTTACTAGTTTACATCATTTCAAAATTTAAAACTATATGCTACTTTCTAGTATTTGATGCTAAAAATTTAGATTAATATCTATCATTTCTTTATAAAACTGGGAAATAGATTTGAAATTTCACCCCATAGACACTATCACTATTAACTCTATTATTGCCCCTAATACTTCATGTTAGTGCATATTTATTTTCTTGTATTTAGTTTATTACTTTATTATCTTAGTGTACATTTAGAATAAGCTTAGTCAGGTAGGTATATACTTAGGAAAGCTAAAATTTCATTGTGTAAATTGTACTCTCCATATTTGATGGAGATGCATTTCAAAAATTTAAATACATCTAATTTATCTCATATTGGTTGTACATTTACATCTCTTGGTGAAGTAATTTATATATACTCACTTGCTCCACTCTTGAATATCCTTGTAAATACATTCACATCCATAATGGAATATGAGTCATATTGTATTTCAATCATTTTAATTTATGTTTTTCTCTCATGTATTGTTCATGTAATCATATTTGAGATGTTTATCCCATTAAAATTACTACATGATATTTTGAAAGGTAAAATATTCTAAGGTTTTAAAATAAGGGTTTTATATTTAGCATCCATAGATCACTCATCATTCAAATTATTATAGTTCAAGTATGAACTTGCTATTTCATCTAAGAGGAATAAAAACCCTAGGATCACATTTTGGCGTGAATATGGTTTTTCCTACCTAGTTTACCCTTTTTAGTGTAAGGTACTTTATCCAACTAGTTCTTAGTTAGGATATTTTCATACATGTTCACATATTACGTTTACTTAGTGAGTTAGGAATTTCTAAAGGATCTTATTTGTCACGTGATCTTATCTTATCTTATCTCCCAATTGTCACATGAAACAAGATTAAAACACTTGTCATCATACTAGATTTTCCTATCTGTTAAATTTTCCTATATAAATAAGGTGTTTTTCTATATTGTATTACAAAGGATCACATTTGATCTAATATATTTTGCATCTATTATTGAAAATTTATGATATTTATTTTCTCTCTTGTAGAAAGATATTTTGGTTTTTTAGGTGATCTTGGGAGCTTGATTCCTTGAGTGACTCTAACATGATATTGGATCTTTAGATCTAAAAATCCCCTTCTAGGCTTGAACTTTTGTTAGGTGAATTTTGGGGAAAATCCCTCGCCTTTGAGTTTAGAAGGCCCAAAAAACCTCTATTTTCGTACAAAATACTTGATATTTGGGTAATTTTTTTCCATTTTTGAAGGGTTTGAAGAATCTTGGAAAAATATTGTCTATATAGTCATACATAATCCATAACAATCATACTTTATTGTACCATCTGACCTTTGTCTACAAGCATAAAATTGGTATAATATTCTTTGAGAAGTGACATATTATTTTCTACATACAATCTTATGTGGAGACTGGAGTTCCTATGCCACACCTTTGTCAACATATGATATATCATCATATCAATATTAGAGGTCACATCACTAGGTACAAATTTTACCTTCTTAAATTGAAAATTAATATTTTAAAATCATTACAGGTCTGTAGTACCTAGTTCTCTAATCTTGCACACTCCTGGTCATATCTCCAATAGACAAGGCTTAAAACATGGCAAGTGGCATGTGAGAGAGCTATCACTTCACTACTTGGAGTTACAATAGCCTTCCACTCTGGTGATAGTGCTTTATTTAGAAAAAATAAATAAGCGATGCAGGCAGTCATATGGGTGTGTGAGGGATTGGCTCCTAGGGGCCCAATATTTCCCCCTCATGCCCTAATAAGGATTTTTTTTCAAAATTTGATAACTTTCTACCATGGCCATGCACTCAATGATATGCACAAATTGATTTATAAGATTTCTTGTGTTTTTAGAGAAGAGTAATCAAGTGGAATTTGAGAAGCCTCAACAAAATATGTTCTTCCAAGCTTGCTTTATTACCACAAGATGTCATACATACAATAGATGAAAAAGAATTAGATGAATATGGGGACAAACGTTGGAAACCTAGACCCTATTTAGAAAAGTATCTAGTTGGGACTTCACTTGATTCTTATCATTTTTTTCCATCTTTGCATTATATCTATTTTTAGAAAAAAATATTGTTTCCAAGGCCATAACATTCTTCCAACTCAAATGAAGAGATCATATCTACATGATCCTAAGAACATGACCCCTTTAACATATGATATATTGACTAAGGTATTTAAAAATATTGTTAGTTCCCAAATATTAAGAATTACATAAAAAGAAGTTAAGAAAATTAAGATAATGTGAAAATGAAAACTATAAATCTTATTATATAATCTTGTAGCTACATGAAAAATTCATGATCATAGAATTATCCTTGACCTTTGGAATCATTCTTGCACAAAAATATAATATTTTAATTTTAAGATGAATACTACTATAAATAGAATCACCTACTACTGTAAATCCTAATATTTTTTAAATTCTAAAATGAAAATTCTTCATTTCTTATTTAGTTCTTGCTCTTCTATATAATATTTCTTGGAAAAATATATATTTTTAATGTAATTTAAAGTTTCTTAGAATCTCTTTTGGATGCAAAGTGAAAAAAAACTTCACATAATTTACATGATACTATTAGTTGACTTAATTCATAAGTGATAGATTTAATAATAATAAGTTTCTTAGATAATTATAAAGTGGTAAATGATATGGTTGAAAGAATATTAAGTGTATTTTATTTTAAAATAATTTAATAAATAATGATAGTTTTTACAATTATAGTAATGTATAAATAAGAAGTGATGTAATATAATAATAGACAAAAGAAACAAGAAGTGATATTGTAGAAGAATGTTGTTATTTTTCATAAAATAGAATAAATATTAGCTATAATATAATTTAACAATGTAACCTTTAAGCATGACTTAAAAGTGATAGTTATTATGGATTTGGTTGAACAAAATGTCGAACAAAAGTAAAATTTGAGAAAAGTAAAAATTTTGCTTCTTTTTGAAAGACATCCTTTAAAATAATAAAAAGTATTGTTAACATGTTGTATGATTCTAGTTCTTTTTTGAATGTTCATGCATCTTAGTCATTGTATTTAAATTAAAAAACATATCTACTTTTTTAACATTTGTCTACATTAATTGAATATGTAGTTATGACTTACAACAAAAGAACAATAAATTATGACAATTGAATGGATGAGTATGAATTATAACAACTAAAAAATAAAACATCGCAATTCAATAGAAAATTGATGATATTTTATTTGGGATGAATAATGATTATATTAATTTTTATAAATTAAAAAGAGAATAATATACTATTGAAAAAAGGATGGGTTCTAGAAGGAACATATTCAAATTATAATTATGGACAAGTCCAAACAACAAGATGAAACAAAAATAGATATTAATGAGGTTAGACTCAAACATTAAGAACCAACAAAGTTGGTAAGGTGGGCAATGAGAGTTACACCTAGACTATGCTCATCTATTTTTTTCACACATCAATGAGAATATAAACATTAATAATCAAGTTTTTATCCTCTTCTTAATAATATATTAAATATAAATAAATAAGCATACATATTAAATAATTTTATTAACTCAAAGTTTTCAACTTAATTTTTTAATTCTCAATAATACTCCTAAATGCATGATTTTTTTTTTTTTGCTATTACGAGTTTGAATAAATTCAAACTCTTAAATTAATTTTTTTTCATCTTTTTATTATTATGATTCTAGATCCTAAATAAATATTAAACCAATAATTTTATATAGTCGTTGATTACATACAGTCAATTTTATAATTATTAATTATAGTTGTTAATATATATTTTTTATTACTCTAATTTTAAATTTTAATTATTTATATTATGTAGTGATTAATCATTTTTCAAACAATTATCATCATATTAGAATATTGATAGTTTTTACTATCATAAAATTTAGTTTTAAATATTGATAAAAAAGTAATAACTATTAACGTTGGAATGAAGCCATTGGTAGCTACTGCTAGAGCTAGGGTTTCAATGGGGTTGGGCATGACCACCAGATGCCCACAAAAATATAGGTTTTTGGAGGCGTGCTTCAACATTAGTGGGCAGAAGAGACCAAGTAACACAAGTGAAAAGCGGGGTGTGGAAGGTCGCGGATTTGGCTTCAGGGGGAGAGATGGCGGATGCCAGTCAGGAGTTGTTGCAAATTCCCATGTAGGGCCTCATCTTCAGGCATTGGGTAAGACAAGGAAGGCCACTCCAACATCGGTCTCTCTGTAGGATGAGCTTGAAGAGGAGGTAACTCATAATGTCAAAGTTTTTTCAGAACTAGGATTGATTGAATGCTTCAGGGGTTTTTGGTCACATCTGCATGACCTCCATAAATAAATCTTTGAACATTGGGAACCCATTATGAATGGCTGCATTCAAATCTACCTAGTTGCTAGAGGTTATTTTATTGTTGTTTTTGAATCTATGAAGGATAGAAACAAATTTTTGTGTGATTGTTTTGGAGTTGGGAGGAAAAATTTTCTCTATCTCTGAAGCCGTGACATCCAAATTTTAATCCTATAATAGAGAATTTTGGAAAAGTGCCATTGTGGGTGAGACTTCCAAAATTTCCTCTTCATTTTTGGTTCGAGTCATGTTTGGAGGCCATAGGAAAATCCTTAGGGAATTTTTTAATGATTAATGATGACTCCTCAAATCTTATGCATTCTATTTACGCTTAGATTTTGGTGGAGATGGAAGTTTCAAAGTCTCTTCCAGAAGATATTTCAATTAACACTTCCAAAGGATGTCGGGTGCATCCCTTGGACTATGAAGGGGTTCCATTTCGATCAGAAGATACTTCCAAATTGGGCATGTTGTTGCGCAATGTGCAAAGCCAAAACTACCCAATCCAACTACTTGGTGGAAGGATGTGCCACACCTATTGGCCCATAGTTGTCGTTGCACCAAAAGATCAACCTGTTAATGCCCGATACAACTATCAAAGTTAACGGATCCACGGGAGGTGGTTAATCCATGTCACGAATCTTGATGGGAGTGTTGACCATCTGCCAAAAAAATCCCCCTCATGTTACCTGAGGGGATTCAAACCCGACACCTTTGGCTCTGATACCACTTGTTGGCCCATAGTTGTTGTTGCACCAAAATATCGACCTATTAATGCCCAATAAAACTGTCAGAGTTAACAGATCCATGGGAGGCAGTTACTCCATGCCACAAATCCTTAGGGGAGCACTGACCATCTGCCAACAACACCTTCATTATGTGGTGGAGAAATAGGGTGAGAAGAAGGAAGAGTAGGGTAAGAGCTACTTTTAGGTTGTGAGTAACTCAGAACCTCATCAATCAAATGGGGCCTCAGATTAGCGAGGGGGGGGGGGGTCGGGTCATGCTGAGGTGCCTACCTCAAACTATGTCATTGCGATGAGTGCAGATCAAGTTGTGGCTGAACAAAACCACTGTGGTGCTAAAAATATGGAGTGTAGGGATAAATCAAGATCCACAAGGGTTCAAGAACTGGGGGAGGTGAATGGTGCCTTAGAGGGTCAATGTGGATAATTTGTGTGTGAACATGGTGTTAGGACTGTAAATTTCTATCTAAAACCCTAAGGTGTTTTCCATAGTTTTCCATAAAAATCCATCAATACCCTAAGGGATTTTATTTTATTTTCCTATCTTTTTCATAAAAATTATTCATTTTTTTCCCCGTCCATTTTATCATTCTTTTCAAATCCTTACCGCTCCCTTAATATGCACTCCATAAGCCTTTACCTTTTTATCGTGGCCCCCAACAAAGGGGCCTACGATATGGCGGTAGCAGTTAGCAAGTAAGTATAAAACGTTTATTGTGCCACCATGCACAGTCTAAACATAGACTGTGGTAGCGCGGTGGGAGGTCATTGACCGATCAAGCAGGAAGATAGGAGGCTCACTGTGGTACAACAAGGGGGTTTGAGTGGAGGTCACGGTGATTGCGGTAACAGTTAGCGGTTAGTGATTAGTCAGTAACGATGACGTGCTCAACAGTCAACAGGGGAGGCAACGACAATGATAGCTACTGTGGTACCACTGGCAGTCAACCCAATGACCATGGTAGCATGGTAGACACGGGGATAGCCTTCACGGTGAGAGGAAATGGCAACAAGGGATAACTGTTAGCAGTTACCGCAGTATCGTGGGGAGTAGCTGGATAGACCGCGGTGATGGCAGTAAGGGGTGATGGAAGCTGCGACAATCAGTGTGGGGTTAGGCACCGCCATACCACAGGAGAAAAGTCAAAGCCCGCAATAGCGCGGTAAGAGGAGATGGAAGCCATAATAGTCAGAGGTGGGCCCAGTCAAAAGCTGACCACTATTGAATGACAAGAATAATTAAAGGCATAAAGTGAAAATTAAGAGCAGGACTATAGTTTAAATATTTGATTTGTCGATAAGACAAGTAATCAAATATTTTATTTCTTGTCAAAAAATTCAAATGGCTGTAACTAGAAAATTGAAGGGTCATGACCCTTGGTTTATTTTGTATAAATAAGTTGAAAATCAGCTGTAGGAGAAAAGAGTTAGAGGTGGGAGGAGGAATGAGATTTTTCCCAGTAGGGGACTGGGATGGAAATCATGTACGAAACTTTTGTGAAACAGATCAATGGAGAAATTATTTTGAATTGCTGAAACCTTCCTGTTGTTAATTGTTGTGTTGCAATAATATATATTTCTTATTTAATTATCTCCAAATTGAAGTCCTTTGATCATTTAAATCAATATATCAAGCGTATGTTTGATTCATTTGTTTGATTTTTATTTGCTGGTATCTCCAAGCCAAAATTAAATTCCTTCAAGTAAATCATAGTGATTTAGGATTTCTTTTGGATTGTTGATGTAGAATTTGATAAGAAAACATTCCAGCCTTATTTATGCAAGTCATAAATCAATGAGGTTTTATGCCAGTCATATAGTTTCATTTTTTAAAGTGCCTAAAAATTTGAATTAAGACAGAGAGGGAAATACATTCAATTCTAAATATTCTTGACTCCATTGCCCATGTGGATAGAAGGCACTAATCTGCCTCAACCCAGAGATTGAATTTCATATCAAAAAATTCATTCAAAAACCTTTCATTTGTGTATTAGGAGTAGGAGTAGTTGTAGAGATTTTCACCTATTCACTACCTTTGCCATTGTGGGTAGATTGTTGCATCTGGAAGCACATTTCAATCTGCATCATTCATTAGGTTCACCCGCCTTGGTCTAGTAGAACCTAAAGAGAAGAAGGTACAATTGCATCAATTGGCCTTGTACGTTGACCAAAAGTGTAGCAAGAGCTTGGCAAACTCTTTTGGTTAAAACCTGCATTTTTGAGTACCAACAGTTTGGCGACTCTACTGGGGAACAAATTCCAGAAATTTTTCAGCCTTTCCATTTATAGAGTCAAAAAAGTTTTACAATTTTTTTGGAGATTCCGCTAGGGAAAACCAAAGCAATCCATTTTATTTTCCTACTTTCAAAAAAGTAGGTGGCGACTTTGTTTTAGATTTGATAAGTAATGCATGGATATTGTGGAACATGCACATTTTTTCAAGCTGTCAGAAGAAGAGAGAAGACAACAGTCAATAAGAGAGTTGAAGGAATTGAGAGAAGAAAGGCTGCAATTGGACCAACAGATGCTACAAGTGAACCAAAAGTTGCTACAATTGGGAGTCAAAGGTGCTCAAAGTACATCACCAAATAGGCCATCATGTAGTGAGAATGAAGATACAAGTGCCAGAAGATCTTGGACACCACAAGTGTCCTATGATGCAATTGAGGAGAACTCTGGGAGCAAAGGTAATGTACTCTATTCACAACAAAGTATTTTTGATGAGTATATTCAAATAGAAGAAAGAAACAAAAATATTGTGGATGCCTTTTTTGATATAAGGAGATATAAGGGAGAAGATGTAAACTCTCTATACAATAGGATGGTAGAAATTTGTATGCAATTACCTCCCCATTATAGGCCCACAAGACCCACATTTGTTGCACAATTTTTGAGAGCATCAAAACCTGAATAAGTTTATTGGCTAGAATCATCAAAGCAGTATGCCTTGGATGCAACACATAAATTTATTGATTCCATGCTTGAGGAAATGTACATGGATAATGATTTGGAAGATGATAGGGACACACCATCTGGAGAATACATTAGAAGTACTTCAGAAGCTGAAATAGAAAATGATATCATGCTGTCTGACAATGAAGATATGGAGAGTACCTCTGATATAACAGATTGTGAGTCAAATTGTGAAGATGAAATAGTGGATATTGATCTTCAACAAGATGATTGTTACAGTTCTTATGTAGATCAAGAAGAGGTTGGAGACATGGTAGAAGATATGGAAGCAAAAACCTGTTCACTTAGTAGTGAGCAAGTTTCAGATTTATTGACTCTGGAATACCAGAAGTATGCACATGAAGATGGTTCCAAGACTTTGGTCCCAACCTATATATTCTTTGATAGTGAAGATATTGTGTGTAGTGATTCGAGTGGTTCCATGTCCATCTCTCATAGTGATGAAATTTTTGAAGCTGATCATTAATTTGTTTGTGTCCAAGAAGAGGTATGTGAATTAAATGATTTATCCCTGCAAGAAAATGATATTGGTTTGCATATTATTGATGATGGATTTCCAACATTTGTTGATTCAAGTATGTATAAAGATGACTTCCTAGATCAAGGGTATGTTTCGATGCCAATTGGTGATAGAAAAGAAATAGGAAATAATTTTGATTTGATTATTTCAAAAGATCTTGATGAGATTGAATTTATAGATTGCCATAAGAAATATTCAGATTTTCAGGTCCCAGTGTAGTTGCAGGCACATTCAACAACATATGACAGTGAGGATGCCTATGATTGTTTTGTTGAATGTGGATACATTTTGTATGCTGAGGGTGATAAATTTGTTTTATATGATAATGAGAATGATGAAATGCAGAGTGATGAAATGAATATCAAACAAATTAAACACAATGATTTATTGAAGGTTTTCAATGGTAGTGCATGTTGCAAGGCAGGTGGAATGGATAGTTTCAAAAGAAACCCGTTGAGCTCTAATCAGAACAAAATCTATGACAGAGGAAAGTGTAGGTTTCTCTTTTTGGGGTGGCCTGGGGCCATTCCTTGTGGTTTGATTTTTTGAACCAAAGCAGGTACAAAGGATTAAGGATTTCCAGTGCATGGACAATTCTTAACAATGCCTCTTTAAAAATTCTCTTCCATGCACACTAGTTTAGGATTTTCCATTTCTCCATTTTGGTCCTTTTTCCATCTCTGCTCTGTTCATTCCTTCCATTATCCACTGCCTTCATTTTTCATGGCTTCGCTTGGTTTTCTCTACCACTAATATTTTGGATTCTTACAGTGATTTGCAAATCACTCATCCCCAACAAGAGCCACTATTAGGACTGAAAATTTCCATCTAAAACCCTAAGGTGTTTTCCACAGTTTTCCATAAAAATCCATAAATACCCTAAGGGATTTTATTTTATTTTCCTATCTTTTTCATAAAAATTATTCATTTTATTCCCCGTCCATTTTATCATGCTTTTCAAATCCTTACCGCTCCCTTAATATGCACTCCATAAGCCTTTACTGCTTTACCGTGGCCTCCCACAAAGGGGCCTGCAGTATGGCAGTAGCAGTTAGTAGGTAAGTATAAAACATTTACCGCACCACTGCGCACGGTCTAAATATAGACCGCAGTAGCATGGTGGGCAGTCATTGACCGGTCAAGCAGGCAGATAAGAGGCTCACTGCGGTACCGCAAGGGGTTTGAGTGGAGACCGTGGTGACTGCGGTAACAGTTAGCAGTTAGTGATCAGTCAGTAACGACGGCGTGGTCAACAGTCAACAAGGGAGGCAGTGACAATGATAGCTACTACTGGCAGTCAATCCTATGACCGCGATAGTGTGATAGACACAGGGATAGCCATCATGGTGAGCAGAAATGGCAACAAGGGATAATTGTTAGTAGTTACCGTAGTACTACGGGGAGTAACCAGATAGAACGCGGTGATGGTGGTAAGGGGTGATGGAAGTTGTGATAGTCAGTGTGGGGTTAGGCACCGCCATACCGCGGGAGAAAATTCAAAGCCCACGGTAGCGCGGTAAGAGGAGATGGAAGTCGTGACAGTCAGAGGTGGGCCCGGTCAAAAGTTGACCACTGTTATATGACAAGAATAATTAAAAGCATAAAGTGAAAATTAAGAGCAGGACTATAGTTTAAATATTTGATTTGGGTATGTGCAGGATCATCATGGAAAAAATAGGTCCTTAAGTGGCAATGAAAATTCAAAAAATCAGAGTTGGGCAACTTGACACAAAAATTTGAATAATTTATCTATATTATTTCAAAAATATGTAAGAATAGAATCTGTGGTAAATTGAATGTAGTTTCTAAACTACTAGGTTAATTTTTGTAAAAAAAAAATCTATTTGGTGAAAATTTGAAATTTCAATGCAGTAGTACTAAAATTTCAGGGAAAAAATAAAAAGTAGGTGTCTGTCTAACCACCCTAACATAATAAAATCATAATTATTTTTTATAAAATTTTAGATATAAGTAGAGGACTCATGTCCTGATGTGATGCATATTTTTTTGTATTTTTTTTCCAAGTAAATAATTAATTATGAATTTTTTATTATAACTTTTAAAAAATATAAAAACTCGTATGTCTGACCACCTTAACTTGGTCAAAACTTCATGAATTTTTTATTTTTTTTTTAATACAATAGTATGTGAACCATAGAATGTGATGCATGTTTTGGATTCAAAAAATGTTATACGGTTTGAAAGATATTGATTTTTTTCAATCAGCCTATCAATTAGGACTTTAGTCATAATTCAAACAGAAAATGAATAATAATTATTTATTAAATTCAAAATAAAGAATAATTTATATTAGTAGAAAGCTGAGAATCTCCTTTAAAAACCCTTTTCATTTCATCAATTTAGGGTAAAAAAGAAGTCGTCAGCCACATGGGCGAAGTCTAGAAAAACAAGGTAAGCTGTTAAACACATTTTTTGTGTTGACTTCTTAGGATTGGCATATCCTAGCCAAATTCTGAAGCAAACCCGAGGCTAATCCCTAGGTAGTAGGTTTTGTGTCAGACATATCGGATATCCGATTCAAATTGAATATCCGATTTTTTTTATATTTAATTTAAAAAAATCTAATATAGTTTTTAATAAATTATTTAAAAAATTGAAATTTTCAAATCAGATATCCGATTTGAATTAGATATCCGATTTATTTTATATATAATTAAAAAAAATCTAATATAGTTTTTAATATATAATTTAAAAAATTACAATAAATAATTTATAGTTTATTTTAATATATCTAGTTGAGAATATACAATATAGTTTATAACAATATAAAATATAGTTTAGAATTCAATATATAATTTATAATTTATGATAATCTCTTACGGAATTATGTATAATATATAACATATTATACTATTATGTATAATATTTATATATTATTTATATATTCTAGTTAATGTATAAATATTTATATATATATATATATATATATATATATATATTAAGTTAATATAAAAAATATTATATAACTAATTAATATTACTAATATATTAAATACTTAAATATTATATCCCTCTCTCTCTCTCCCTCCCTCTTTCCCTCTATCTCTCTCTCTCCTCCTCTTCCCCTCTTCCCCTCTCCCTTCCCCCCTAATTCTCTCTCCCTCTCTCAGACCCTTCTTCTTCTCTTTTCTCTCTCTCTCTCTCTCTCCTTCCCTCTCCCTTCCCCCTCCTAATTCTCTCTCCCCTCTTTCCCCTCTCCCTTCTACCTCCAAATTATCTCTCTCCTAATTCTCTCTCTCTATCCCTTTCCCTCTCTTTCCCACTCTTTATCTCTCCCTCTCTTCCTATATCTCCCCTTCTTCTCGTCTTCCCCCCCTCTCTCTCTCTCCCTCTACCTTCCCCCTCCTAATTATCTCTCTCTATCTCTCCCTTTCCCTCTATCTTTCCCTCTCTTCATCTCTCCCTCTCTTCATCTCTATCCCCTTCTTCCACTCTTCCCCTCTCCCTTCTCCTTCCTAATTCTCTCTCTCTCTCTTTATCCTCTTCTTCCTATCTTCCCCTATCCCTTCCCCCTCCTAATTCTCTCTCCCTCTCTCTCCCCTTCTTCCCCTCTCCCTTCCCCCACCCAATTCTCATTCTCTCTCTCTCTCTCTTCCCCTCTTCCCCTCTACCTCCCCCTCCTAATTATCTCTCCATTTCCCTCTATATTTCCCTCTCTCTATCTCTCTCTCTATATCTCCCTCTCACCATCTCTCTCCCCTTCTTCCACTCTTCCTCTCTCCCTGTCTCCATCTCTCTCCCATTCTTCCCCTCTTCCCCTCTCCCTTCCCCTTCCCCCTCCTAATTCTTTCTCTCCCCCCTTCTTCCCCTCTCCCTCCCCTTCTTCCCCTCTTCCTCTCCCTCCTCTCTCTCTCTCTTACCCTCTCCCTTGGACCCCCTCCTAATTCTCTCTCTCTCTCCCCACTTCTCCCCCTCTTTCGCTCTCCCTCCTCCCTCTAAATTATCTCTCTCTCCTTCCCCTCTCCCTTC